>JAPYMA010002559.1:0-13902 GCA_035041965.1 Anisakis pegreffii
CCTTGCCAGTGCAGTTATTGTCCTTCATAAGCGGTGACAAGAAACTTACTAAGTCATCGCTTCTGTCTTCAATAACTGACCAGTTTCGAGAGCTTATATCTCTGTTGAATTGGATGACTGCGGTTTGGTCTGTGCATATAGGTTAGAATTTTCTCTTGGTTGCTAGCACAACATCTTCTCAGGGTTGGAATGAGTTGATGCGTAATTTATCAAAAAAGTGCTTCAGAAGTAGCGTTTTCATGGTAACATCATGAAATTTTCTCAACCTTAATCATTCGAGCATCCAGCTGATAATTAAAGCAACTGAAAGCCAGGTATTTAGCACTAGCTTGACTTGACCTCAAACTACTTTTGAGTTGATCCAAAATGATACCAGGTGGCTTGATTCCATTTCGTTTTCATGATATTCTTTCAGAATTTGTTCATGTTATCCTGTTTCGAACTGTGTGATTGGATATGGGCATTGAAAGCTCATGTTTATGCGAATATTTGTTTGATTGTTTTATTGCGTTGTTGTTGTTTAAGTGATTATTTTGGGTTGCTGTTTATGTGATTGTTTCATGTTTTCGTGCGTTCATCGCCGTGTTCATCCTTTCGTTCATCATTATCGTGTTTTTGATGCCGTCACGTTAGGCATGATGGAAAGAGACATTACTAGGCATGGTTTGGTGGCGTTCCATGAGCGAGGTAAAATCTCAAAGTGCATGGGGGCCCCGCACAAACCCCCGGGTACAATTCGACGTCACATACTAGGGTCAGGCCCTAGTTTGATGCTCTTGTCAGGAAGTAAGCTCACAGCTTTGTTGAGATCACGATAAATTTGAAAATAAGAATGGTGCGTGGCGTGACGGATGTATAAATGTTTTTCCACGTGTTACCACACATTACACTGACAGTATTCTCAGTTTCAGTGAGTTTGGAATTGTCATGACGGCAGCTATTGGTTGTGGTCTTACCACGATTGTTTGCATCGCAGTTAGGAAAGAAAATAACGAAAGGATTTTCGAAATATCGATCTGAGAAACAATTTTGAAAATGTGCTAATGCAAGAAACTTTTAGTGATATAGCAAGACATGACTGAAATGATTAATCCTAGATTGAGGAACATTTCATGAGAAGATCGTCACACATACTTTAAAGCATAATAAGACAAATGTCGAGGAATGAATTAAATTCATGATGGTATGATATGGAGAAACAAGTGTGAAGTCTCGAATAGGATGGTGGATTCTCTTAAAAAGAAACAGAGTTTGTGAGAGACAATTCTTCAAATGTCGTTTAGCACAGAATAGGAATGGAAAAGCGATACGACGAGTAGGGCATTCATGACATGGCCTTTAATGCATGCGAAGGTAAATCCTATCAGAAGGCTTAAATGACCATCAGTGTTTGATAATTACGCGCAGAAAGAGCTGCCGTCTATGACTTCTGCTCAATTTTTTTCCTGTAGAGTGCGTTTCATCGAGAAAATGTTCTGCATTTCTGTTCGGACGCCGTGGGCGAGGTTTCTATCAGAATCTTGTACAGTATCTGGACAGCGGTTCTGAATTTACATGATCATCTTTCTTTCTATCAAACAAAAAATGGGTTAGGTAATTCGTGAACGTAACCGCACAATAACGGTGGAAATTGGGATGGTGGATTGCTGAATTTGGACGTCACTTCATTCTCTTACTTAGAAGGAGCCTCTGGGACGTCAGGCCACCGTCGGGCAACTTTGCTTACATTCGTACAAGTAGCTGATTTCTTGAATGTACCTCATTGGCTCGGCAGCGCTCGTTTCAATACACTGTATCTCTACTGATCGACACGTGCATTAGCATAGTTGTATGGGAGGCACCATTTCCAGACAATCTGTCTTCCCAGGTTTACCCAGTAACACGGTGTTATCTCCACACTGTCGAATTCCTGATTCTTTACTTTCAGAAAAACATAAATGTTGTTGGGCAACTTTGCTTACTACAAGTATTGTCGATTTTCTTATTTGATGTCACGTATCTGAACCGCCCATTCCTATACATCAGAGTTTCCTCATCGCGGATCCAAAGACCCCTGGGGAGATGGATAATATGCACGTATGTGTATAGTACATTTTACATTTTACTCATTTATTTATCAATTCGCGAGAAAAACATCCCAAAAATGTACATGGAAGAAGTGAGACGAAACCAAATCAAATGATAACGGTTCGCAGAGAATAACATTTGATTTCTCCGTAGAACTTCTACGGAAATTTGTTTTCATGTCGTTTTTCTTAAAATAAACTGTTAAAATAAACAAAATAAATGAATAAAACGACAATACAGAGCCAGCGCATTATGCGAGTGAACAAAATGAATATGAATTTCATTCATAAAAGGGGATGATAGATTAACATTTTCAGTAAAGATTTTGTATGTACGTACGCTCAAATGAAACATTGAAATTAGAAGTACTTCAAATGAGTCCGAAGCAACATATTCAAGAGTTTGTATGTATATTCAGTGAATTGCATCACTCACTCGCCATAGTTGTTCTTGAAGCATTAGCGCCGCCAATACCGTCTTCGTTCAACGTTGGTCACGATTCGCTGAAAAGCCTTATTTCACACATCTCCTAAATAGATCAGTATAATCAAACTCATGACTCTTATTATGTTGATGTGCTCAAGCGAGGAGCCGAATGATTTTGCTGCTATCATCACTTTGACGTTACTGAATCTGAATATCATTAAAAATTTGAGATTGCGATGCGATAGAGTTCATTTGAATTTTGGAATGACTGTGCTGTTATTTAGTAGCAGTAGCGAAGTAAGACTTTTGAAAAAGACCATAATGAGAATAAAGTAGAAATTGAATTAATAATAGCACCTTTCATGATCACTATAAAGTCTCATCATCATCATCATAATCAATGAACAAAATAGAGTGAAACTGAGAAAATTAACTGAATCAATCAATTAAAATGAATGATATGTACTATAATCAGTCATTGTTGTATCTGTACAAAAGAAGAAATGGAAAAGATACAACAAAACTGAATGATCATAATGATAATGAAAAGAAAATAAATATAAATATAAATAATGCATCATGGAATTGAGGAACACAAAATCATTGATTATGATAGTAATAAAATGCAACTTTCTTCATTCTTTCAAATGTATTAAAGACACACCATTTGATTGGGCTGTAGAATCGGTGAAAGAAGAGAGATAAAGTGATAAATGAACGATTACATGATAGAAGTTACAAATCATGATGAAATACAAACGATATGGATAATCATAAATGTAAAAAAAACTAAAGAAATAAACAGTGATATTATCATACAACAATAATAACACAAATGTTATATAATCGCGTTAATCAATGAAAACAAATACAAAACAGTCATAATTCACTCGTGGTTATCCTAAACATAGAGAATAAATTTCTTGGTTGGTCGACTACTATTTCACATTCATGACTTCACTTCACATCCAATATCAACTAACAGATTCCATTCTTTATTATTATAAATGATACCAATAATAATAATAATAATAATAATTAATAATAATAATAATAATAATAAATAATAACAGTACCATGATAATAATTCAACTGAATTAACTCATTCATTAATCCACATAATTTCATTCAAAGTTGAATGAATTAAACCACAAACAAACAAGCACAATATACCAGCAAATTAAACTCACCTATTATTCACAAAATTCCATGTGTTATACTAAGACATCAACCATGTGAACAATAGAAGTATTGAAATATAACAATAATAATCAACGATATTATAGGCAATATGATAAAGACTAAATGGCACACAATTCGCTTAGCAAAGACGTCGTCTTGCCATCGTTAATTATGCCCACATTGAGCAAAATGCTTTCCAATATCAACCACTAGACATTCTCTTCAAGCGCACATATTCTCGTCTACGTCACGTATCTTCATCAACCACATCATCTTTGCAAATGAGTCAATATTCACGAAAAATATTCACATCCATTAAACGTTCGATGATGTTAACATATTGATCATATTCTCGTTCAACTGCAATTTCGATAACGCATTTCACACCGTAACTTATTCATCCAATCACTAATACTATCAACTTTGAAGATTGATAAACACAACATTTATCAGTGAATATTCTCAAAGATTTATTTCGGTGGAATATGTCCCAAAATAAAATAAAGATGTCTCCCACTTATGCAATACGACTCTCCTCAGTCCTCAAGTGTCCAACAAAGGGAAAATCAGAACTCACATATTGTTGTTGGTGGTGCTGTAGATATTTCGATTTCGCAGTGAGTGGTGGACAAACCAATTCTTCAGGTTCTACAAACACTTCATTTTTTCCCTTCTTCCTCGACAACGAGAAACCTTTCTTCATCAACTGAAAACCGTTATTCATTGACAGACTGGTTTTCCATTTATTATTGATACCAAAATATAGAATCGGATCAACCATCGTATGAAAACACTCTTGATAAACGAACACGAATTCGAAGTGCGGGTGTGAGTTGTGCAACGAAAGGCTGTGCTAATATATCGCGTTTATGACTGATAATCTCTTGTCCGAGCAACTGATTGAAATGAGTCGCTAAATGTCGCCGTATTAGAGTCTTATGTGCCGGCATTTGAAGCACTTCAGCCAACGATTCAGCTGTAAACGTCGGCTCATAAACCTGCAAAAATTGATAATGAATCATCGCATCACACTAGTATCATCACAGAGTAAGTCAATCAATCAACGGCCTAAACAAACTGAATTCAAACAAAATAACTGCAGAAAAAAGCACCATTAAAGCACCGTGTATGCCAGCACAAAGCAGATTCGGTGTAAATTCGGCCAAATCGATTGTTTTCAACCATTGACATGTACAATGATGTGACCATCGTTCAACTTCATTCGGGCATGGTCCTTTGTTCAGCACGTCCTTAAAAACACTGAACTGGTAATATTTTCCAAGTAAAGTTGCGATGAGAAAACCACAAAATGGATTTTTCGTGCAATTCTATCTGCATAAGTGGTCGATCAATCAACCGGTAAGCAGTTCAAAGAAATAACTGAAAAAAAAGATCAATCAAATTTGAATATAAAGTTCACGAAAACGCATCACGAACCGGATTAAAACGCCTCTCCAGACGATGTACACAAAAATCAACGGATCGAAGAAATTGAATGCCACGTGCAATAGTCGCATGATGTAATGCAGATGTTATTTTCATCTAGAACTCATCTTTAATAACAATAATAATAATAGCATTGATAATAATAGGAATAATAATAAGAACAAGTAATAGTAATAAATAATAATACTATTATCATTATAATAATATTTTAAAAAATTTTACACTCTGAACGAAAATATGGTGTACAGTTGAAAGGATAACTAGGATTGATAAAATCTGAAAATTTCTTTTAGGGGTCAATAGACGATATTCATCGAGAGTTTACTCAACTGACATCTACCTCGACTAAATCTTGCGCCGTAAGTGTTGTCAGCAACTGTCCATCAATCATGTTTTCAGCGAAATTCTCGCGATATTGCGGTAGACCAATTTCATCCAACCATCGCAAAACCTTTATTTCGTAAAATGATTACACCAACTAACACTCTAATAGATTATCAAAAATCGACTGATTGCAAGGTAAATCACCTGATGTACATCCATACGATCAGCTGCATCTGCGACACCCTTATCAATATTCTTCAGAATACAACGTAAACGTTTTCGATGCAGTGGATTACGCATCAGCAGTTCCTTCAAATATCACATTCAGTCACCATATAGACATCGCAGTTCATTAAAACCAACCTTATCAAAATCATGATTGCTCATCGTCAGCAAATGTCGACCACTTCGCACGAATCTTTCCACTTCAGGCACATAAACGCTAAACCCGATTTCTGCCATCCATTCACAAATCTGCTCAGTGTTCCATTCGACAAACTGCTCCACTGGAGGACGTACAGCTATGGCGCCACATACGGGCCCAACACTGGGCAAGCGTGCCATTGTTGTCGACCTAAAAATGAGACACTTATAAACAACACTTTTAATTTTTTGTATTATTCGAACAGATTACTATTATTGCTATTAGGCTCATAATAATTACTCAAAAATAACAACGCTAAACTTTTCACCTTGTAGCACTACCTCGACGAAATTCGGCTGATCGAATCTCTTGTGATGAACTTCTTGTTAGTTTACCCAAAAGATTTCTTAGCGATGACCTAAAATATGCTAATCGAAATATATTTACATAAAGTGACACGTAATAAACGCCATAGTCTTTGTTTGAATTGAATTAATGTTGCCATAATACTAGCATGTTACGATAAAATTCATAGAACAAAGTGCAATTTTATTCAAGTATAGTGGAAAAAAGATGCGATTCGATTCGATCATTTACCTCGTTTTATCTCGTTTCATTTTTGAATTCTCAATTGATGCAGTTTGGGTGCGTTGTCGACGCATTATTTCATCGTCACTTTCAACTAAAACACTTATTATATATCATCAAAACATCTTTTTGTTCCCTTCCCTTCCCACTACAAACAAACACACAAATATAACGAAATTCAAACAATTTCAGATTTGCAGCATTGCCCTCATTTTTTGACGTCTAAATATCGAATGCTCAATGTTCACTGATTATTTTCAATAGTACATCTACGCACCTGACCAACTCTACTCCCAAACGCTTGCGCAAGATAGTCGATAACTCGAAACTGTCGACTGGTTTTGTTTTAATCTGAACTATTTGTTTGTCCTCAGCCTTATGGGGGTCCACGCGCAGCAATATTTGTTCAACAATTCGTTAGCTCTATTGTGGATACAACAGATATAACTTACAATAGGTAAAATAATGCTTGCTGGATTAGAAGTCATTAGCCATTAAGCAGTCGAAAATTCGTGCATGCGAAAACGAGATAGGATGACAAATCGAAGCTCTAGAGGGGATTCACTCAGATCTTCTTCACAGCCAGTCACAAATTAACTGAACCCAAATGAACGATCGTTCGTTCCCATAAATACAAAGCAGGAAAAAAATAAGAGGATATATGACTCAAAGCATTACTTCGCAGCCTAAAGCAAAATTACTTGCATGCTAATGTTGATCATCACTTTATAAGATACGTCTGGATTAACTAATTAAACGATCGTTCCTATTCCTAATACCTATTCGATGAGCACACAACTCATATCTTCATTATCGAGCGTCGCTCACTAATATACTGATTATTTGAATCGAAACGATCATGAATGAAGATAAACTTGATTAGTACAAATTATTAGTAATATTTGAATTGTTATTCAGATTGTTCGCAATTGAATATTTGTTAGTTATTAGTGGGTTATTGATAGCACTCAGAGGATGGACTTCAAGACCTAGATTCGGCGCAGATGTTGAGTGTTTGCTGGAACGTGATAGCGATAGTTTATTGTGCAACCATCTGTGCATGTTTCGACGCGGATTTCGATTAGTCGATATTGACAACGTGGCCGCAGGATTGTTATTATGATTAAGAGTATCAACCGATTTTGTTGTTGTTATTGTAGTAGTTTCACCAATACTCATCACGTAATTACTATTATTAGTAGTAGTAATAGCAGTGGTAGTACTATTATCATAATAACCATTATTAAAATCATTCTGATCATTCAGTATATTCATCACAGTCAGATCATCCAACTCACCCGATATACCACCTGATGACGATGTCATCGAAAGCTTCTTTCTTGGTAGTGTGTACGCTGAGACAGCCTTCAATATTTACATCATTTCAATGCAAAACACTGTTATTATTATCATTCATTGATAGTATCAAAATTTACTGAAATGACAAATAAACAATAAACAAATACACAAACGAATCAACACACTTTTGTAGCACTGAGTGATCTCGGTAAACTCATCGTGCTAAACGCATTACTGTTATTATTCTGTAAATGATGCTGTTGCAAATCTCCACCAATGCGTCGTAGCTCATCTAATTCAGCAGCCAATTGCCGTGCGGCTGGAGATGATGGTGAACGATAACTGTATTTGATGATAATGATAATGAAGATCGTTTATCAATCACGTTAATATTTCATTGTTATGATATATTAAGATATTTCTATATCGTTTACTCGGTAAAAATCAAGCAATGCAATGAAATATCAAACGAAGAATGAAAGTTACCTCTGCGGTGCAGATGGACCAGGTACAGGTGATGATGTACTAGCGACTATATTATTGATGAGAACTGATGACGAGCCAGACGATGACTGGTTGTGATTCTGTTGATGTCTTGGAGTTCCTGAGTTTGAGCAACTGTGCTGCGGTGATGCGGCTGATAACGAAGATGTGTATGACGAGGATGACTGGAAATTATTCACAGTGCGATATTCTAGTGTAACATATATCTACTGGTATTATCCTTCCTATTATTATTACCATTATGGATATGACAATAACGACGAGATGTTAATGCGAACGAATCAATGAGTGCAACAGTAAAGAGAACCTGAACTGCTGATGTTGTCCTCGACGACGAAGATGCAGCGTTGTTCGGTTGTTGCACACCACATAAACTCGTCGGGAACGACGACGAGTGTGCCATATGATCATTCACGTCATCCTCAACAACAATACTTATCCCTTTTTGTCGCGAAACATTACAATTTTCATACTTTTATTCGAATTACCTCAAGAGTTTAAGAATATTTCAAAGATAACAGATATTACTGATCGTACTGAACGATTAAGTTTGTTCTAGGACACAAACTAATAAAATGATGTGAATCCACGAGAAGATTAACACTTGTGCTCTTATGTTCGGTGAGTGCAAATCGCACGTATTCATCAACTGACTGTGATAACTAACTAAGTGCAACTCACTTATTGTTAAATGAACCAGTCAGTGCGAATCAGGTAGTAGTGAAAAAAGATCGGAACTAAGTTGTAAGGGTTACATGCACTTATAACTTACAATAAGTAATTTTCTGAGCTGTACATTAATATCAAATGGTTGTTGTTGTTGCGAGTTGATCGAATCGTTATAAAAGTTTGATAACTGATTATTAAGATTATTTGTATTATTGACCATCGGTGGCTGTTGATTTTGATAGACAAATTGTTTTTGTGGTATAATATAGGTTGCGGATGATGGCATATTAATGAAGTTCGCAGCAGATGCAACTGTGGACACGGCCATATCACGTTCATTACGACAATGCTCATCTAGAGCGTTCCGCAACGAATTGATTTGAATATTCTTCAAGTTTTGCACTATTTTTATCGAACATATTTTTTCTTCATTAAGTGACGATGAAATAATCATTATCATTGTGGAAAAAATTCAGATTATTCAGAAAATTTAGAATATCCAAAAAAAATTTCTTCGAATAGTTTATTTTAAAGACTAACTTTTTGTTCGTTATCAACGATAAGCCTCTGGACTGCCATTCGAAGCTGTTCCATTTCAGAAGCTAGAAAGAAAATTCAAACTCAATGTTATGTGTGATGTTCAATAAGAATAATCACGATGATCATAAAACCTAAAATCAGAAAATAAAAACCTGATTCTGGATCCATTCGAATCGCTGTTGGTTCAGTTGGTATGGCGTGCGGAAATGGGCATTGTACTTGCAAATGAGCATTATGTAACTGATGCTGTTGCATCATGAAGCCTTGCATCGATTCATTCAAGTGTTCTATTTCAGCCTTTAATTTTCAATCACACTTTGCAAATGACTGATTAATAACGGTACCATCGAACTGCATTCAAGCTCAGTTCAAAGCCGTATCCAGTTCGATGCACTTTCAACAGCGCTTCTCAACCCTATCCTTTCTCAGTTAATCACATACACCCTTACCTAATTCATCATTTTAAACGTCTAGTTTGGAGAGTTGCAATGGAATTAGATCAACTCTATAAGCTGTGTTTTTTTTTTTCAAGTGAGAGTTTCTTGATAGAGAGTTTAAAGATGCCATGAAAAGATGAATTGATGAAAGCAGACTGATTGAAATAAACGAATGAATAATACTTGAGACAATCGAAGTTTTCGCTCGGTCTCAAGTTTCTCTCGTTCCAGCGTGGCATATTTTAGCTTTAAATTTGATACTTCAGCGAGTAAATCCAATTTTTTCGACTCCAAATCGCCACGATTATCTGCATGCTGCAAGAAACAATGGTACTAAGTATGCTGCTTGTTATGTCAGTGTTACTGAACGCGAAAACCTTCGAGGAGAATCAACTGAGTAAAATGCATTTTTATTCTATTCTGACTATCTATACGTGGATAAATAACAGCACACATTCGAATGAGCGTTTTTGGGTAAATATGAACGACGAAAATTTGTTCAAATGAATCGAATTTCTTTAATTTCGTCGTCGTCGTTTCAGTTGATATATGCTACCTGTTAAGCGACAAACAACTAAGCAACACCACTAAAAACAGCAAATATATCTTCAAACAGACTTACATCTTGCAGCAATTCTTCCGTGGAATCGAGTTTATGTCTTTTTGAAGTGAGCAAACTTTCCAAATCACGAATTTTCTCTTTTTGCGCACCCACTTGTTCAGTTAACACTGTTACCTGCATTTGTCGATAAACTAACAATAAGCAACTAATAATAACAAAAAATGATAATAGATACATAACGCATGAATAGATGGGTAGACGTGAACACATTGAGAACTGTGTTAAATGAATTGAATGAATGCAATGGTAGTAAATTTGAAGTGAAGTTTCAAGTTATATTCAATTAGTTCTGTGGTATGTGCGTGTGTCTGATGAAGAAAAAACACGCGATTATAGAACATAGGATGCGATAAAGTGAATGAACATAGATCATAAAACGCAAGATGCTACTGCTGCTAACAGCTATTTTATCCATCAATCTATCCAACCACCCATTCATTTGTTCATCTACATCATTTATCCATCCATCCACCCAGCTGAATAGTACATTTGATACAACAATCAGCAGTCAGTCATCTGAATACATACATACGACTGAAAACAGATAATGATGGTGATAGCAGTGGTGGATGACGAGCAAAATGATACACAATCCAAATTGGTTGCCGAATTATGGGATGCACAAAATGAAATAGTAGCAGCAGCTGGCGGCAATCGCAATAGCATTAGCAGGAAGAAGATGAATAAGAAATAGAAAGGGAAGCTTTTACGGATACTTCCACAACACTGAATTTGAATCATACTTCTATTACTACTAATGCTCTGATAGTAATACTACTACTACTACTACTACCACTACTACTACTACTGTAACTATTACAACTACTAACACACTAGTTACGGCGACAATGATGGTGTTGTGCATGAGGATGTTGACCAAACAACAACAAAAACAAATTCACTTTCCTACACCCTGAAGCAACTCAAACTAAAGCTGGTTGTCTATCCATTTATCTCATTTCAATTTTAATTATTTCTATTCCACTCGTTCGTCCATTCAACGCTTATAATCTTAACCAAGCATCAGTCAAGCAGTCATCAACTGTTGAAGCATAGCCATCAGCCATTACAGAGCCATAACCAATTATCGCCAACAATGAATAAACACACAAACAAGCGATTAATTCAATAACTCTGAGGTTTTCACTTCAACTTTCGATCAGCATTTAAATGTGTGAACTGACCGTAGTTCACTACATTATCATGCACAACAGATTAAAATACTCAGAACTAATTGTAGCTCGTATGTGCGTTATTGTGCTATACCTACCTGTTTAATTCTTAAAAATATAACACCAAAACTCTGTATTTGCTTGTTTGTCCATACAAGTTCTTTCGCTTTCTGTCGAACTGACGACAAATGGAGTGTTACAGAAGACACTTCCATGAAGGAGTCCAAATGAATCACGATACCAACTAATGCCTCAATATGACGATAAATTGGTGGTCACGCCAATCATGAATCCTCTATTGATATAGCGCTACTAGCAAAGGTTATGAATTCAGCCCACTATTCAATTTATGTTTTTAGTTTCCAAAACCTTTCCCAAATATTCGACCGACTGAATGAACGAACAGATGTAATGCTGCGTGTTGAAGAAGAGAACAAAATGAAGGTGCAAAACAAATTTGCTGATTGATAATGAATGGACTGAAAAGAACGGAACACAAGAAAAGAGATGAGAACGGATATGGGTGGCTGGATGGATGCGAAATATAACAAAGTATAATATGATATATGGATGAAAGAGTTGGCTCAAAGAATTAACCAGTCTTTATAATAATCTTCTATGGTTTATTCGTACTTAAATAGACTTATCTCAGTGAAAAAACGAACGGACGAAAACAAATTGCTGAAGTGAACGGCTTAAGGGTAATGGATTTAGTAATATGAGACAAATGAAATAATAAGCACTCTTTGTTTCACCATAGATGTACTCTTATTCTCTTGCAGCAAAGTAAAGATGATGAATTTTGATAATGATAATCATAATTATGACCTAGATTTTACTTCATAACGAATACAGACCGACATTTTATACTACATGTCTGAACGAATGCAGGAATGAGCAAAAAAGAAAAATACCAACCTGTAATGAAAGACTATCACGCGCCATTGCAAGTCGGTGTAGTTTTTCCTGAAGTTCCGGATATTCTGGGCATGACACCGTTGACATTGATGGTGATGGACTCTAAACGGAAGTGATTCACTCATTCGGTAAACAACTGAACACATGAATGGATAAATAAATGAATAAATAATTACACATTTTAAAATTAGTGTCAAATGAATCACAGATGCTTATGGTGTACAAATCCTTATGTGCCGTAACAATACAGGATATATTCACAAAAATATTAGCACAACCGGCTGATCAAGCCATACAGCTACCATATAGATAAACCTAATTAAAGATTCCTGCATTCATATTTTAAGATAATCTCATATTCAGATAATAAACAAATTAGTGGAAGAAATAAATTCTGTTCAAATCCGATTTTTTATTTTCGGCAAATTTATTTTCGCAGAAATCAAAGTGATTGCGTTGGGATGGCTGGCAAACACTATTGCGAAACGGAAATCGATCAAGGAACCAAAATGTTTCTAGTGAGAATTTATATGATAAAATTGTTATTATTATGCAATAGTTTAATACTGCTGAGTGAATGAAATCAATTATAGCACAAACTTGTTACACCAACGGCACAAGATAAAATATTCCAAATGGACATCAGATAAAACACAAGTGAGAACATTTCAAAATTAAAAAGAAATGTCATTCGCATATATCCCCTCCCTTCCCCACCCCATCTCCCGTCTTACTCGTTAACTGTTGATCATATTATCAGTCGAATCATTCAAGCGATTTTTCAACAATAACATCATTGAATCGCTCTTTTTATCTTCCAACGATCATTATATAAGATTATCAGATATAGTAATCAATCTGACGAGATGCGATTTGGAAGTGCGATTTAAGTGAATAATGATATCATTACTTTTCAAACGAATAGACAACAAGACGTTCAAGGAATTTTACAAACTAAGCTGAAATGTTTCTGCAATGTAGAAAAAAAACCAATAAACAATCAGTTATCATGAAGAGAATACATATATAACCAAGTGTAGGAATAATCCCGCTCAGAAGCAAACTATCATGCCATTAATCGTGCGAAATACTCTTAAATAAATTCATTCATTTATATACTTCATCATCAACACAGTCTGCTCAAATAAATAAAGTGAAACAAACTAAAATATATACTTATCTACATGGGGATTTCAACTATCATTAATACTTTTTACTTCAATAGAAATGTAAAAAAATGATAATTATAACAACAATGATAATAAGAATAATCAGAACTCTTGTTCTCTTCTTCAATATTTTGTTGTTTCATTCTAGATAATACGTAACTGAACGAAGCGCTGT
>JAPYMA010002560.1:0-65576 GCA_035041965.1 Anisakis pegreffii
ATTTTAATAAATTTAAGTAAGCTCAAAGTCAAATTCAAATCAAGGTCGGTCAATCTCAAACAATACCAAATCAGCTAAGCGATGCGTCAACTCATGCAAAAATTGCATTTATGACGTTTCATAATCTTAAGTCACAATCAGTATGCTTCAATGGGAAAGCTAAGTCAAATCAGTTCCGTGCCGGTTAGAACTAATTTAAATCAAATTGAGTGAAATCTGTCACAACTACTTCAACAGATATCAGCATATCTACTAGTCTTGTACCTATGCTAGAGTCCAACATATAATCGAGTCCATATTAGGGGGAGTGATTAGGGAGGTGCACAAAATGAAAAAGAAGTTCAATTAGGTGGGACGGGCCACATCAATAAGCAGTCCAAGTCCCTACCTCTGGATCCGGAGTTAAGCGGGTCGTCACGTGCCGCATCCCTCCTTCACCCTACCGCATCAGTTAAAAAATGATTCATAATATTGACAACAATGATGAATGTACAAAATGAATAGACAAATACATAGTGAAAACATTTCTGACAATGGTTAACAACAAATACGATAATATTTCTGCAAATCATTAAATTTACAAAATGAGAATCAAAATGTAATGAGCCAATTCAGCTTTCACGAAATTTTCATTCTTCGATATGCAATATTTTCAGATGAGATTTTTTATTCCTGAGGGAACTGAACAGAAAATAAATTGGAATATTATCAGAATCTATGCATTGGTGTCATCCAGAGTCCCTTTAAATGGATAAAAGAAATTCGCGGATGTCGTAGAAAATGGTTGATACATAGTGATCGTGATGGCTCATTAAATTTTCCTGTACATGACAATACAAAAATAGAAATACATCACATTCAACAGAAATAACAATAATTCAAAGTTACAATGATAATACAGCATGAATAATACAAACAACAAATTCAAAAAGCACAAAAACAATCACACAATTAAGAAATAAGAGGTATCATATGCAACTTGAAAATCGCATAACATAATTCCACGAACCATGATAAGTTTCATATCACAGGATAATACACAACAATATCAATGTCATATGATCAAATACCCATCACGAGTTAATATAAACAAATTATGGCTAACAAATAATCAACAACACATACAAACATACAATGCACAAAAATTTACATATGAATGCATGAATGAAAGAATGAAGCATGCATAAAATGTGGTCACTGACCACGACTCAATTTTATTTTGTAGTCCCTAAGTTCGAAATGAAATGAAAATAAATGATGAAAAATAAGGTGATGTTACTTATCATTTATTCTAATCCTAATGAAGTGAAAAGTGATTAAATAATAAAATCGAAACTCCTAACCTGGCGCTTCCTTGCGTCTTGGGGTCGTATCTGATAGTTATTTGTTGATAGTTGTGTTTTGTTGTCATATTAGTATTAAATATTGCCGTTGTGTTAAATACTGATGTCGTCTAATGGATTCGCACCTTGGTGTCGTATTACTATAACTGTTGTCGATTGCTAATGAACACTGTTGTTACTAACACTGCGACCGTCATCTGGCCCCCATCGTCGATCGTCGTGTCCGGATGTCCATTGAAGTCAATGTCAACACAGCCATTCTATCTAGAATTGAACTAAGGTAAAATGCTAACAAGATCATGTATCGACAAGATCAAGATATCGACTAACTATTTGATAGCCTACATCAACACATCTGCCACTGAATATTCATGCGATACATCATAGTCACTGAATATACGCTAGATTCACGTTAGATCGGAGAAAGTTAGCAATGCTGATTGACAATAAAGTCATTCCAAACCACCAAATAACAAATTAAATCATCACAATTTAATCCAATTCCTCACCTTAGATTGAAGTTACGGTAGCTTGTCACCAGTGAATGTGACCAATGATTACCAAGTTCGCTGCCAATGACCAGTATCGTAGTCTGTTCGCTCGCTCGCTTCACAACTACGCACTTCTGAGACGATATTAAATAATTAATTCGCAGTTTTCACCATATGCAGTTCAATACGATTCTTACTGATAACACGTTTCTCATTTATAAATTATTCGCACACGTTATTAACGCTTCACGCTAATATAGCGATGGTGATGATTTAAGAAGACATCACTTACACCCTACCAAATGTTACCATATTTCAGCATTTCAACTAAATTCAAAGATTGGGTCTAGATGACCTTTCCACCCTCCACTCTTTAGAAGAACATGGCCCTTTATTATATCTCCCCTTAATCTATGCAATCATCGACCTATCAAACAATATGATAATAAAATTCATGACAAATTGTAACATTATTTGAACTCGAAACATTTAAGGCGCGATGTCGAATCGTATCAGAAAATATGTAAACCGACTAAAATCATGAATAATATATATAAACATATATAACGCACCACCGCTCAACCGCACAACTCAAACATGATAGAAGTAAATGTATACATCAATATTATGAGTGAGGCAGCGACTTTAACATGATCAGTCGTGATCAATTGGTATGTTACCATTGACACATCGATAGAATTCACAGTGTGCACATATATGATCAAAAAGAGATCAACAAAGCGTGCACATATTATTATGCTATACTGCTAGCAAAAGAATTCCAATATCAATGAAAAAAAGAAATGTTATTTCCCAGAAATCATTCTCCAGGTTCTCAGAAGCTGTTACATTTCAGAATGCGAATGAAATTCTGGAGAACGCAAGCAATACTAATCGGAGAGGATATTATCAATCGAGATTGTTGTCAAATATCCTCATTCACGAAACTTGGTGATTTGAATGATTGCGTGGAGTTTCTGGATTTTTTGTTAGAGTTTAGGAAAAAATATGATGCGGGCATGGATCGAAACTCTTAGACTGTTAAGGGAAAATGGAATTCCATTGAAAATGGAAAATGGATTTCATAAATCAAATGAATAACAAATGGAAGCAGTCGAACATTCATTGTAACTTAATTGAAAGTGATTTAAGCCATCATGGTGGAGTTAGATGCATTAAAAATCGATGGACAGGTGGGGTGCTTGATCACCTTATCAGTCGAAATAGCATTGCAATGACTAGTAAGAATGAAAATAGAACGGGAATATAGGAGAAAGTAGAGATGCAGAAGTTTAATGAATCTAGAGTGTCATGCCTCAGATGCGAGCGTACGTAGGTGTACACATGCGTGTTTAAAGCATTACAAACATGGAACATCGCTTGACGCTTTTTGACGTGATGCGTTCGGATGCCTATTGCATTGTATCGACATTGTACTGACATTCCAGTGCATTGAAACTCCACTGTATTGACAACAGATCGGTGTAAAAAGTTTTGATCTATGATCAGCTAAACAAAATTGTAAACCAATAATGTATACGATTGAGCGGGCCAGATATGCGAGATGATTCCAAAAAATCATCTGCACTTCTTGGAATATTCTGACGGTTGAGAGAAAAAGATACAATCCTAGTTTTTTTTGGAATACGTCTGAAATTGCCTGAAAACTTGAATAAATGATGAATGGAAAGCATGTTTTATTCGATAGATGTTTAACATTAACGCATGGACACATAAAACAAACTGCTGACATCCACAACTACCAACTTTATGGACAAAAATTCGCGCAAGCTGAATAGCATTTCTAGAATCATTCGAATCGATCATCACAATTTTGATAGGTTTCATTACCACTATCAAATAATGAGATGACATGATTTGAATGAATCGAAACACAACAGGAAACCGTAAGAAAATACAATCACACTATATACTTCAAGATGCCCAAAACAATTATAAAGGTATCAGAGGAACGAGAACACGCAAAAACAACGAAAAAGGTGAAGGGCATATAATAAAATATAGAAAAAATTACTAGCGAAAAGTAGAAAGTAAAGGAAATTCCATTTCTCCTCAATTTCAATAAGCAATGGAAATAATGGGGGCAAAACGAACTGCCACAAGAACACAAACATAGTCCTCCTCGCTGAAGAGAACTGTGCGAGTTCTCTTCAGCGTCGAAGGGAAATGTGCGAATTCTGTTCAATGCTAATGAGAAATATGGAAGTTGAGTAATGAAAACAATGCAAGAGGATTTAGCCATATCGCCTCAACTGATTGCTGTTGTACGTAAAAGTATATAATATTCTTGAAGCAGAAATTTTGATCACTCGATTGGTGTAAAGAAATTCACATGTTACCGGGCAAACTTGAGAGTACAGTTACCTCGAAATGGTAACCTCCGTTGACCCCATAGTAACGCATTGAATTTGGTCACTAGAGATAGAATTTCTGTGAATGAGAGACTTTCCGCTTGTTGTTTATTGACCTTCATGAAAATAGCCATATTTCCTCAGTAAAGCCGGATTAGTGAACAAAATTTCTGTTTTCTAAATGCAGAGGCTCCGCTTGATCGAATGATGGACAGAAATCCATATGTTACTGGGCAAAACTGAGAGTGTAGTAGGCTCGAAGTTGGTAACTCTAATGCCATTATAGCAATGTACGCATTGATCAGTAGTGATACATTGTGTCGAAATGTGCACTGCCGAGCTACTTGTGATGTAATTCTTCAACTAGGCAGGATCGGTGGACAACGTGGACGCATTTCCGAATATAGAGGATCTGAGGAATGCGATGGAACGGAGAAACGACCACACTACTGGGCAAGCCTGAGAATACTCATTGTCCGAATGTGGTAACCCTCATATTGTCGCGCTAATGAAAGCTTTGATCAATGAAGTTGCAGCATTAAAACGATCGCTGTCGAGCGATTGCGATATCTTTAGAAAATCGACTGTTTCCCTATGGCAAGCGAGATCTAGTAATGTTGTCTAGCAGACAAAGTTGTCTGAAACTGTGGAATCTGGAGAATCTCGTGGTGAAGCGAATGAGACATGTTGCTGAAGAAACCTAAGAGTACCGTTAGATTTAAAATGATGATCCTGAAATCACTTGCATACACTGATCAAGGCACATGCAATGTATGTGAAGGGCGGCTTAGCTACATGAGATGTGTTCAGAAAATATACTAAAACGTGTGCATACTGAGTGGCAACGATGAGGAGCAGGGTCTCTGCAATATTGTGACGAACCGGTGGTTCGAGTGTTGGTGATCAAATTTGAATAAGATACGTTTAGAAAATTGAAGATATCTGAGTAATTGAGGAGGAAGATGTTTGGGAATAAGGATGTCAGTTGAGAAGGAATATTGTGTTGGTTTTAAAAGAGAGGCACAAACCCGCAATGTGTTGTAATTGCTGATGAACAAATAAATAAATTTGCTATTTTCTGGTTCAGAAGATAATACTTTCTTAACCGTTCAAATCTGATGTATGCCAATCGGCAAGCGACTGTAATTTTCGGTTATTGTTCGATTTTAGTTGTTTGTCGGGCGGTTGATCAGGTTGATTTCGTTCAGGTTTTTTTTTGTTACCATATCTTCATACTACTTTCAGCTAAAATCTACATAAGACCTCAGCGATTCACTTGATTTGCACAGAAGAGTCTTTCTCAGAATGAGCTTAAGCAAAATTTATGAGCTGTACGATAATAGTGTTTGTCATTTGGATGCTTGCACCACTGTTTGATGTTGGTTGTGCTTTGGGTGGTTGGGTTGAGTGTTTTCTTGTTTGGCGGTGATATAATTCATCGGGGGTGACGAATAATCACTTATAAGGCTTTGATTAATTCAGATAATGACGAGCACAGATGATAAGGAAGAACTTTTGGAACGTGCGAAAATTGCTGAAAAGGTTTCTGTTTTCACATTGCCTTTAACTGTACCTGAGTCCATTTCCTAGTCAGCTCATATGGATTGTAACAAACTAAAATCAAATTTGACAGGAACAGAGTGCTGCACTTTAGATCAACCTTTAAAATCCCAGTAGATTCTTAGAACCTAGATTGCTAATTTGAGTGAAAAGGCCGTATTTGAAGGCAGAGCGTTATGATGATATGGCAGAAACAATGAAGAAGGTGACCGAGAGAGGTGACGAGCTCTCAATAGAAGAACGTAATCTGCTATCAGTGGCGTACAAGAATATCGTCGGAACGAAACGTTCATCATGGCGAGTCATACAGACAATCGAGCAGAAATCAGGAGCAGTCGAGAAGAGGCATCGCATGGCGACAGTGTATCGTGAACAAGTTGAAAAAGAATTAAACTATATTTGTAACGATATTTTGGTTGGACCTTCATTGTTTGTTCCGTATCGACTTAATTCCGTCGATTTGTCGTTATTCATATTAATAGCAATCCTATTGGAGCAATGAAAAGAGCAGACAGATCGATTTCAGCGATACGGTATTTGAAGATCCTCTTGGCTGAGAAATTATCGCCGCTTTTGATCGATTTCTGCGATTCAATTCAACTTATTTCAATCTTTTCGAATTCCAGTGCTGGCAATTGCTTTACTGGTCTGTTCGTTGCTTGAAGGAGCGCATGGCGCCGGATGATTGAGAGTAATTACCGAGTAAAGGCGTCGTTAATGAGAACTCTCAGAAATCAGTCTAATTCCTTCACTGATGATTGATTCAATTGGTCTAAACTGATAGTGTTATAAGTGTGTCGATGAAGCGCTACTGTAAACAAATTAAGGATTAAGTGACGCGCTTCAGACTATTGGTTATTGAAGGCTGAGAATTTGTTCATTTGTGCCTTCACTAACTCCTCAGTTGATCTATTTGATTCTCATTGCTTGTTAGCATATTCCCTTCTTCGGTTAGTTTTACTACCTGGTGCCATTTTTTATCATTCTTAATGAATTGGTAATGTTAACGATCGTGAGAGTATGATAGTGCTAGCAAAACGGTGGGTGTTGCTAGTAAGTACGAAAATAAATTTCTTATGAGTGGGTTTCAGCAACTAATCGAGAAATTTTTGCTACCCAAGGCAAACACCCCAGATTCGAAGGTATTTTATATGAAAATGAAAGGTGATTATTATCGCTATTTGGCTGAAATCTCGAGTGGTGAAGGGAAAACTGGTTAGGATTTCATTTATTATGACATTTATTGCGATTTATTTTTTATTCATTATGACAGTTCTCACCTACGAATAAATATAAATATATTATATGCTGCATATGTGTATGTATTTGCAAGATGTGATTTACTTGGTAATAAAACTGACCAAATGATTTGATCATCGAACCATCCAGAACGACACCTCTCAAAGTCGGCTCATCAATCGCCTTCAGGATTAAGATTGCAATTGAACCGCGAAACACTGATCTCTATAATTCATGGTCATGATTCCAGAACGTGAAAAGTTTTCGGATCACTTCTGTAAATAACTGCTCATGAATAAATACTATAAAATAGTTCCTCAATGTGGGCAATAGTATCCAATCAGTGGGCAAAAGTGGCTTGAAGATGGGCAAATTTGGCGACAAAGTAGAACCTTCTTTAATATCGCAGTGTTTCCATGTGTATGTCTAAAGCACCTTGCTGCCTTGAGATGGATCGTAATCTCGCCCTTTCATAGTTTTAACATTGTGGTTGGAAACATACCATCGCATACGTATGGAATATTTCACGCAGAATGAGTCACATTTGTTAGTATAAATGATCTTTCGTCCAGAAATCAACTGAAAAGATATTTGAGGAGTGGTCGACAAAGCTCAAATTTCCTATCAAGAGGCGATGGATATAGCCAATTCGAAGATGCAACCCACACATCCCGTGAGACTTGGACTGGCACTCAACTTCTCGGTTTTCTACTACGAGATTCTCAGTTCACCTGATAAAGCGTGCCAACTTGCTAAAAAGGTTGTTATATATGGACATTTAGAGAAGTTTGAATAGCTTCAGTTAGTTTATTACGGAGTTGTGTCACAAAATCAGCTTACAGGCATTTGATGAAGCAATAGCCGAGCTGGACACGGTCAATGAGGAATCTTATAAAGACAGCACATTGATAATGCAGTTACTACGTGATAACCTAACATTATGGACGTCCGATTCGGCGGCTGACGATCAAGAAGTCATTGAATCACACAAAGCTGAATCTAAGCAACAACCTCAAGCGAATGCTAAATAAAATCGCTATTGTGACAGCATAAAAAAGTCACTTGGCTTTTTAGGACTGATGGAGCCCACTTGAAGGCCTGAACATGAATTTGAAATTAAATCAAACCAAAAATATCAACAAAAAAAGCATAGCTTAGATGACGCTTGACACTGAAATAAAATCTTCTAGAAACAGTTCCAAATTTACGACGGGGAAGTGATTCCTGGTTATGCCATTAGTTTATAGTTGGTATATCAGCCTCCTAGATTTCAATTCTGAGTTTATTTTAACTGCTCGTTCGAGTCCTTTTATTTACAGTTTTTCTAAACATAGAAAAGTCCTAATATAATGATAATTAACAACGCAAAATAGCCTTTGAACTGATGCCTTCTCAGTAATCTTTTCACGATGATAATCATTTGGGCTCTTTATTGTTGTATGGCCTTCATTTGTATTTTTATGACCGTTATTCGAGATCAGCTGTGAATGCATGAAATCAGATAATTATTTGCTATACTTCCGATATGATCGCAATTGCTCATTTTCACGTGATACTTTCTTCCATTGAATTCTTTACTGTCGATCATCCATATTCTGATATCTCTGTATAAAGTTAACTTCAAATCAGGTGTATAAACTGGTCTTAATGCAACACATCAACTCAGTGAAATGATTGAAAACTTATGTTCAGTATTTTTTGGAAATCATGACGCTTTTTGCTAGGAAATAAACAAAGGTGGATTTGAAAGAAACTGCCAAATATCCCCTCACCCTTTTTCTAGTTTTCAAGATGCTGCAAAATTAAGGTAGATTGTTGCTCCTATAAATACAGTAAAGAGCCTCAAACACTCAAACCAAAACCTGAAATATAATTCGAACATAAAATGCCAGAAGTCTAAAATGGCACCCAAACCCTTACCCTAAAGATATTCTGAGCGTAGAGATTCTCAGAAATCGAACGCTGCAAGGAAATTCATATGTTAACGGTTAAACTTCAGAGTACGGTTACCTTGAAGATCGTAACCTCTATGGAGCAATAGTAACGTAATGATATCGATCGATACTGATAGAATGTATATGAATGAGTGATTTTGCGCTCGTTATTAAAATTGTTCTATGAAAATAGCCATAGAAAACGGGATTGCTCAACAAAATAAATGTTTTTCTGAAAGTAGATTTTCCACTGGATCGAATGAATTACAGAAATTCACACTTTACTGGTCAAAGCAGAGAGTACGTCAGGTTTGAATGTGCTAACCCCTATAGCATCAGAAAAAAAACTACATCTCCTCGCACAGGTGGAATTTTCCAGTGGTCTTTTTACTTTCAGAAAGCAGAGATTCCGTTCAATCGAATCATGTATGAACATCAATATGTTTCCGGCAAACTTAAGAAGACGGTAGGCTTGAATGTATCAAGCCCATATTTCGATAGCAATGTATAATATGCATTGATTTATGGTGATCAAATGCATATCAATGAGCACCTCAGCGCTAGTTGAGATAGCTTTAATAAAATAGCTATACCTCCTCAACTAACCGGAATCGCCCGACAAAATATATATTTTCCTGAATGCAGAGATTCTGCTCGATCGATTGGTGTGAAGAAATTGATATGTTACTGGTCAAAGCTGAGAGTACGGTAGATTTGAATTTGTCAACCCCTATAGCATCTGAAAAATAGCTACATCTCCTCGCAGAGGCGGAATTTTCCAGTGGTTTTTTAATTTTCAGAAAGCAGAGATTCTGTTCAATCGGACCATGTATGAACGTTAATATGTTTCCGGGCAAACTTGAGAAGACGGTAGGCTTGAATGTATCAAACCCATATTTCGATAGCAATGTATAATATGCATTGATTTATGGTGATCAAATACATATCAATGAGCACCTCAGCGCTAGTTGAGATAGCTTTAATAAAATAGCTATACCTCCTCAACTAACCGGAATCGCCCGACAAAATATATATTTTCCTGAATGCAGAGATTCTGCTCGATCGATTGGTGTGAAGAAATTGATATGTTACTGGTCAAAGCTGAGAGTACGGTAGGTTTGAATTTGTCAACCCCTATAGCATCTGAAAAATAGCTACATCTCCTCGCAGAGGCGGAATTTTCCAGTGGTTTTTTAATTTTCAGAAAGCAGAGATTCTGTTCAATCGGACCATGTATGAACGTTAATATGTTTCCGGGCAAACTTGAGAAGACGGTAGGCTTGAATGTATCAAACCCATATTTTGATAGCAATGTATAATATGCATTGATCTAAGGTGATCAAATGCATATCAATGAGCACCTCAGCGCTAGCTGAGATAGCTTTAATAAAATAGCTATACCTCGTCAACTAAGCGGAATCGCACGACAAAATATATAATTTTCTGAATTTAGAGATTCCGCTTGATCGATTGGTGTGAAGAAATTCATATGTTACTGTGCGAAGCTGAGAGTACAGTAAGCTCGAATGTAGCAACCCCTATAGGATTGAGAAAATAGCTATGTCTCCACAGTGATCCTTACTGCTCGGTTAGGTGTATGTTTTTCTGAATCTGGAGGTTTTGGGGAATCGAACAGTCAGAAGAAATCGATATCTTCCTGGGCAAAGTTGTGAGTTTCGTTGATCTGAACATCGTAGACCTTATACTGGTGTATTAATGCATAGAGTAGGGCTTCTTGTTGGCCTACTGATTGGCTTAGCAAGTTGAGCTTGCGAAAATCTTGAAAATACTGCGCATTGTGTTTCCATAGTGAAGCAATGATTTCATAAACAGAGGTTTATGTCTGAATCGAATGCTTTATTAAGCAAGATTTTTTGCGGTTACAGACCAGAATCATATCTGACGCATGGTTACCACCGTCTTCATGAGCACATTGACATTTTTCTTCCAGTCTGGCAACCTAGCGATTAATTGAGCCGTCAGTTAATGTCTTTTTCAAACTGCAATTCTTAAATGTAACCATGTGACTGCTAAAAGCATTTCATAGGTTGTCATGCACGTTGCTGGTGGTTACCTTGATTCCGTTCAACTTCTGCGATAAGCTATTTTCCATCGTTTCTTCTTAAGCGTTTCAGTTTGATGCAGTTTCAGTTTTGTCAGCACCACATGTTGTGTTTCATAGGTCTTTTAGATCGCTCTTAAACGGTACAAATCCAAATGGAAGCGAACTCAGTGAGTAGGGAATATGTTTGGTGGTTAACCCTGTTGACCACGGTAAGAATGGAAGTAAATCATTTTGCTAACTTTTTGGGTTCCTTGAGTGTTAAATTTACAATGGGAAGAAGAAATGTTTCGGATGACTACTTGAATAATGTGAATTTCTATGCAATATGTTTGCATTCAGCATTCACCAGATGCGATTCACTTTCCCATCCTTTATCAGCGAGGCGCTGCGGGATGTTCGCTCGGAAAGCTTGCAGTTTCTGACTAAACACGCATTTATTGGATAAACCGCATTTCTGCTACTGTCTAAGATTTCCCCTGATCAGTCTCACGGTCACTTGATCAAAGTTGCCAAAACTGTCGCATTTTTGGCTGATTCCAAATGGAGTGTGATATTGCAGAGGTAACCCAATGTTTTCCAATGACAGTGGGAGGAAGTTCAAACTGTTGAATGGAGAATATGACATATAAATAGACGTTTCATGTGAATTCCTAGATATTTGCAGATTTTCATCGCATCGTCAAGATCGTTGACTTTGACGTCGGAGAAAACATCTTATTTGCTTGCTACTGACTCGACTACAGTTGCACTGGTAACCGTTCACGTAGATGGTAAGCTTCAAAGTTATCATAAGCTTATATCACTGCTTAATGGACTAAATTTCAAAACTTTATCGAAATTTTTTATTATTAATAGTAATAACGATGTCTATCAACACGACGTAAATTCGATGTGTTGCTGGCAATCTCTCACTGATTCGTGTTCGATCCTTGAGGCTGATAACAAACACATTTAGTTTAGATGCGCATAGATTAATATCTGTTCTAGATAACAAGATCTACGCACTCTTCAATAATCATGTCTATCTGGAATCTGCAAATGGAATGAAAATGTTCTATGTTCCTATCAGTCATGGTGAAAATGTTATCGAAGTTCACCTGAATAACACAGCGGATGATCTCCGAAGCTCCAGCATATCGGTGGGCTTTTAAAAGTCATAGAATAGTGATGGAACGGAATGAGTCTTTTGTTTATTTTTTGGATCACGATTCAAATCATTCAAGAGACACCACGATTATGTGTTTCTCAAAACCAGAATGTTTGCCAATGGATTTCTGAAATTTGAAGATTTACGGACTGTGTCCCGTCGAGTCAGTCAAAATGGAGTATATCGCATTCAAAAACCCATTCGATAACATCACTCATCCCTTCGTATCCACTTCACCTGAATACGACGTTTCAAATGAATTCACCGTTAACATACTGTACACCTACAGAGCTGCTAGTGAGTTGCTAATGAAACATTATCCCACAAATAGCTCAGTTCGTTTCTACTTTTTCGCTTTTTTTTTTCAAAAAATTGCTGACTGGTTTCGTAAAAGTTGTGATCAAGTGGTGGATACTGGTTACTATATCGTTTCAAAAACAGGGCTACCATCAAAGAAATCGAGCGAAGAAGCACTGAATGCTTTAAAATCATGTTGCATTTTATCGTTACAAAATGCCTTGCTTTCGAAAGGATTTACGCACGGTCCAGTGGCGTGACCATGGGGAGAGGAAGGGGGTGGGTACAAAATGGTGCGGTCCAGAAAAATGGCTGAATTTTGAAGCTGGTTTTCCTCCGTTTATTTTCGTTCATTTTCCCTTCCATCCCTTCTTTTCTCGCTTCTTTTTCGCCCTTCCTTCTCTCTCTCTCCTATTTTTCCTTCTTTTTTTCCATCCAATTTCCCTTTTCTTCCAACCGTAAGGGGTACGGGTGGTGCACCGTCCCATTCCGTGCTTCTCTGGCACGCCACTGGCATAATCAGAGTGAGCGAAAAGCAATCAATGAAGCTGGTTTCAGTACCGCACTGTGATGGTTCAACTTGGATGCAAAATGGCTTTGACGAACGGATGCTGAAACATTCAGAACTTGAATGTCCTTTAGGCACAACGTTCATGACAGACGCATTCGGTGTCATCTATAAGAACACTTCCTTATGGAGAAGCGGCAGTTCAATTCCTGAATCGGGATGTATTCGAAAAAGTAGTTCCCTCTCAATTTTCATATTCGCATGTTGATCTTATTCAATATTCAATGAAATACAATTTTAGAAACACATCTGACTGCAGTTAATATCCAACGTCTGTGTGTATGCTTGTGAACATAGGTTCTGACAAGTTAAACCATGAACTGACTCTTCGGTCTATGATTTCCTGCACTCTCATTTCCTAACTACAAAAAGAGCATGATTGCGTACTGATAATAACAAAATCTTCATTATTGCATGTTTTGGAGAGCATAAAACTTTATGGTTGGTTTTTTTGTTTGCAATGCATAATGTTTACAGAGAAGTTGCCGAAATTTCTGGTGATTACTAATGACGAAGAAGAAACGACTGTTTCGGCAAAGGGACTATTGAGAATTACTTTTGATAAGGTGCCGTTCTTCGAATGTACTTTATAATCAATGAGAAATTTGTTGATGCACTGATTGTTGAAGTGGTTGAAATAAACTTTATTAGTCCAGATATTTTATTCGTAAGTTAAATGCACCGACGACCGTTTACCATAGCTTATATAAGTATTGGACAATTTGAAAAAATCAGCTACATATTCAATGTTCTCGTTGGTTTCTTTTATTAATACAAAATTTTTGTGACCTCAGTAGGCTTATCTTGATTTGTAGTGAACTAGTGAACGCAATTTATGTGCACGGTTTGACTACATAATGATCTGAAATTGGTTCAGTTTTTTTTTTGTTATAGCAAGCTGAATTTCAGAGCGGGCCGAGTAAGGTGAGGATAAAAGATGGGGATTATGCTGAAATTGGACTTGATGTTGAATATGAAATGCCTGAAATTCTTCTGAAATCATCGATACTGAAACGTCGTCGTCGCAGTTTGGTTATACCGGACCCCCTTTCACGAGTAAAAAAAAGCGAATCGAGCGGTGTTGCGATCACCAAATGTTGGCAACCAATCATTCCCACATCCTCACAACCAACGACTACTCTCACAATCAGATCAACATCCGTATCCACACCTCCTATGACTACTCTCATAACCACAACGCATCTGGTTCAATCAACCACCTCTACTCTCACAATCAGATCAACATCCGTATCCACACCTCCTATGACTACTCTCATAACCACAACGCATCTGGTTCAATCAACCACCTCTGCACCTCATATTCGCATCGAAAACTGTATACCACCAACCACTTTGGCTCCCACTACATCGCCAACTGCTCCCACTACATCGCCAACTGCAACCACTACTGCTCTGACTTCCACAAGAACGACATCCACCATTACACCATCTACAACTACAGAAACCACATCTACAAGAATGACATCCACCATTACACCATCTACAACCACAGAAACCACATCTACAAGAAAGACACCCACCACCATCACATTGTCAACATCTACTACCACATCCTCAGCAACCCTAAAACCAACATCCACCCTTGCGACTTCGAATACTCCATCCCCTTCATTGAATGGAAAGACTGTCTCCACTACGGATTCAATGAGCACTGCTGCAACGACCAGCAAAACGGTTGCACATACTTCCGAATTGATTACCACGCCAGTGCCAATTCGGATTGATTATTGTCTTGAGCCAACCACAACCGTCAGCAGTACATCCACATCCATTCGGATTCCGCCTACAACCACAGCTGCATCCTCCACAACAACTGCTCACATCACTTCGCGAACCTCATCACCACAAACTTCATCAGAAACCAATCGACAATCCCAAACACCCTCCACGACTACTCTTACGTTATTCAATCCAATAACTACTACGATAGCGCCAACGACGATTTCTCCTTCGCATACTGCTAAAGTCACAAAATTTCCTTTAAAAACGAGCAGTGCATCGTCGCTTGTTTCAGGCACGGCTACCTGTCAAACGTGCACCAGCAGTACTGCCATACCATCTAAGAGCACCAGAAGATCTACCACAGAGAGTAATCCCATGACCACCCAAATATCTTCGACGCTAACCTTACATAGAACAAGTCTCAAGTCATCAGTGCAAATTTCTTCCACAATTACAGCAACATCCACTACAGCTGACCATCAACTGTCTACATCAGTCCAAGAAAATACGACTGAACGTTCTCCTAAGACAACGGCACTCACAACTTCCCCTAACAAGTCCACAACTACGAAAAGTTCTTCCACTCAAACTCAGCTCACAACCAAGAAAACTTCACCCACTCAGAGTTCTTCCGCAACTACAATGTCACGCTCCTTAAGTGTTTCTCATACGACACCCACCATTCAAGCTATCTCGACAAGCACAGAGGCATCATCCACTGAGACTCCTCTCACATCTCCTTCTTCCACTGAGACATCTTCCACTGAGACTCCTCTCACATCTCATAAGACAACTCCTTTTCTGACCGAGAAACCTTTTTCCACCAAGATTCATTCAGAAACCACTGATGTTTCTACTCATCAGCTCCTTTCAACAGTTGCCAGTCTTCCCTCTACTCAAGTTTCAACCACAGTTATGAATCATACTGTCACTCAGAGCACTTCAGATACCTTTCAAACGACCTCTAGAACGTCCGTTCGGACTTCTCCCGCAATTACCACAACATCCCCACCTCAGATTCTCTCAACAACTTTCAAGGAGTCTCTTTCTCACACCTCTTCTAAAACCGCGGAAAAATTTTCTACTCAAGCCACCTCTACTCAAAATCCTTCCGGAAGTACGCAAGAACCGAGTTCTTCTCTAGTTCCTTCTGAAACTTCTGTAACAGTGTCTACTGAAATTCTAGCGAAGGACACGTCTCCCATCGGCCTTTCATCGACAGCCACGAGTGCACATCTCTCAACCATTACATTATCTAGTGGAAATACTAAACAATCGACGGCATCAAGTAGTGTTACTAATAGCATGAGCATACCTACGTTGACATCCAAACGAGCTCCATCTTCAACTCTACAGCGTGAGATATCCACATCAGAGGTTCGAGAATTCACCACTGCAACCGCGAAAGATGAGTACAGCAGCACGAAAGATTTTAAGGAAACGACAACATTTCAACATCATTCTAGTTCGAGATCAGAAACTACATGCGTAAATGTAACAAGAAACGCTCACAACACTGCAACAACAGTGAACGCTCTTAATACATCACTACTTTCAACGTCGAAAGCTTTCGCATCTTCACAGGCTCTCTTAACATCAGCAACAACTGAACAGAGGATCAGCGATAATTCTGTTGCTATGACCTCGGAAGAGCGAAGTACCGAACGATCCACTGTAGGGGTGAAAACCTCCATCGGAACGTCCAACGAACCATCTAGCGAAACAACTGTGCTCAAGAAATTGACATCTGTGACGGGTGACGTAACAGCAACAACAACAACAACAATGAGAAGGAAAGAAGAACTAGGCGAAGAATCATCAGCGGAGTCGATAATAACAACAACCATTCCAATACTTCTGCAATCTTCTGCTTCTGAATCAGTAATGCAATCGTATCGTGAGGAATCCACATTCCAAAGCAGTTCCGGAGCATATAAAAGTAGCGAAAGGAATGATGAGAGTGGAAAGACCACTGAGACTGGTTTGTCGACGGATCACTATGCAAAAACATCATCTAGTGAGCACCATTACAAAATCACTCCAACAACAACTGTAAAGGAGACTGCAACTCGAAATAGGGAAACAACATCAAATGATCACAATGATATTGATCGCACAACATCCAAAGATCGTAAAAGAGGAACCGAGGATGATAGAACTTTCTCGACTAGCACTACAACTGATGAAAAAAGTTTTATCACTCCGAGTGATGTGAAAGGATCAGAATACTCGACTGCAACTGACCTGAAAAGTACCATGGAAACGAGTGAAGGGCGGTCGACTTTGATCTCCAGAGGCGTTGATGAAAGTACTGCAACCACTTCACTAAAACGCCGCTTTCAGGATGTGATGACAACATCTGAAACCATCAGAGAAACCAACGAACAGTACCATCACTCTGTTCAATCTCAGTCATCGGATTATGTCACTCATCAAAGACCGACTATATCCTCTTCGGCAACATCGGAGCCGAATGCAGTTTCAGAATCAACCCCTCATTCAGAATCAACCCCGCATTCAGAATCAACCCCTCATTCAGAATCAACCCCTCATTCAGAATCAACCCCTCATTCAGAATCAACCCCTCATTCAAAATCAACCCTTCATTCAGAATCAACCCCTCATTCAGAATCAACCCCTCATTCAGAATCAACCCTTCATTCAGAATCAACCCCTCACGAACGTACTCTTAATTCTTTTGATGACAACGATTCAAGCGCCATGACTGATCCTGAAACAACTACTGACTGTACTGATCACTGCGAGCACACAGTTAGTTCTACAGTCAGTAAAGTGGACGAAGAAATGTTCTCGCCAACTCTATCCATTCAAGAAATGAGTTCCGAACATCTATCAGGAAACGAAGCCAGCTCCTCGGGAGCCTATACAGATCACACTGATAGAACAGCAAACGATAACGAGACAACCGTAAATTTGGATTCTGAAATCACATCATTGCGACGAAGTAGTACGACTGATAATGAGAATAAAGAGAATACGCATAAAACAACTGATCAGGACCGTTCGAGCAATATAGCTCAGCGTGCAACGACTACTGACCACGGTGATCAATATGAACATGCAACTACTGTGAGCCTCACTGAAATGAGAACAACAAGGTACTCCAAAAGTCCTTCCACTCAGCAAACAAGCCATGAATACCCGTCAGTAAGTGTAAATGGGTCTCGAGGAGCGTATGGTGATCGTACAACTACTCAAGCAACCGAAAATGGAAATGAAAATGATGGAATCACCGTTTCGGATTCTGGAGTAGTCACTCAACTGCAACAAACTAGTACGACTCAAAACGGAACTGAAGCAATCACATATTTAGCAACAGCGCCCTCATCCCAGTCATCTCATGAATCAACACGAAACGATTTGATTGAGAGAGATCATACAACAACTCAACCACACCAAGAATGGGACGAAAATTCGATGGGATATCGCATCAACACAACCGTAATAATCGGTACTACGACAAGATATAGCAGTCATCCTTATTCAACATACGTAAAAGAAGCAACCAGTTCACCGATTGAAGCATTGCATTTTGAAACTAGTCACTCAGGGCACGATCTGAGTTATGGAATGGAGAGTTCAGCGCAATATTCCCACCTCTTATCATCGACCACAATGAGTGAACATGGTAAGGAATCGACAACAATTGCCGTTACGGCGACAGAATATCCGAAAGAGTTCGGTGGTTATAAAGTGAGCGTTTCAAAAAGAATTTTGAAGGAGAAAATGATAATGCTGGACATCATAGAAGAGGCAGCCGAGGTAATCATTCAGGTTTAGGGTTTGCATGGGATCCCGGGATTTCAGTTCTCATCCCGACCCCGGGATTTAAGTTTTGAAAAATCCCTGGATTTCGGGATTTGATAAAACACGTCAGTTTGTGTGAATTTTAATTGTATGCCCATCTTTAAGCAATCATTCCCATCTAATTCATATGCAGTCATCTTTGCTGTTTGCCCTCTATCATTGATGAATATCTAACGAAAAGACGCAGTTCGGACAAATGACATGATCATCGACAGCTCGATGAACTTTTACGTAACATTTCATTGAATATTCAACTACTTTTCATTGATTTATACCACGCTCATTTGGATGCATTTCTGTGTAGACTAACAGGGATAATCACATTTTCTAATAAAAACCAAGAGCAACAAAGTTCAACGAAATTTTGAGTCGTTTCCTCCTACGCGATTTGTTCGGCTTTAATATTTCATCTGTTTTTCCACTGCAACTTCTAAAGACTGCAAGTCTTTTTACTTCGCTATTTGGAAACATTTTCATATGATCGAAATGTACGTAAATTCTCACTGACTTCACTCATTGTGAGATTTCATTGTCCAAGTGAGCAAAGTTGTTCCATTCAAAAGGATCTTACGCTTGAATATCAAGTACATTTGCATGATTTTTGATCGAAATTGTCAAACATGTAAGTGCTGGATGGTTCGACGAAAATCCATTGCGGATATTTTTTACCGCTTTAGATAGAGTTCGAATTTTTAATCATTTCAAAATTCAAATAATATAATTCATAGGGTGCATTTCTTCCGTATAACACAACTAATATAGACTTGATGCATTGCAAATAAGTGTTTGAGAATCATGAATTTCATAATTACATGCAAGTGTACTGTTATTAGCTTATACCCGAGATGACAAGATGCCTTAGCATAGAATATGCAGCATGCCCTTGCGGCATGATCATTAGCACCATTATATGAAATATTAGTTTAAATTTGAGTACTTATTTCCTTGGATTTGTTCAATAATTTGATGAATTAACTCCTTTCTGATTAATATTGAGCGTATTGGTTCGAAAAAAATGTGTTCAAACATGTCCCGCACCGATATTTCAAAAATTGTTCCATCCCGGGATCAAAAATCGATCCCGGGGTTAAATCCCGATCCCGGGATTGAGAAAACGTCGGGATTTTGTAAACCCTATTCAGGTAGTGGTCAGTTCACAACTATCGAACATCGAATTCCTAAGCCGACAGAAACCGTCTCAACAAGCAGGGATGCTATCGATTACAGCAGTGGCAAATATACGACTACCACCTCAAAAGCATTATCGAGCAGTACGACCAGTTCATCAGACTCACTCGACGGGAACTATCCGTTAGAGGAAACTCATTCGCATGAGTCAACTGATGAAGGTTCATCAAGTAAGGGCAAGAATTACCACAGTAGTAACGTTGAGGATAGTACAAGTGGATTCATATATTCCACCTCTCATCATCATCGTTTTTCTACTCATGATTTGTCCGAGTTGACCACAGAAAGCGAATCAAGTACTCAGACCATATATTCAACGCAATCGCACTCTGGTAGCAGCACAGCCAAGGATGACACTTTTGAGTTTCCTTATTATATTGCAAACACGCCAATTGCTGGAACCAAATCTACATTAATGTTTAGGTTGATTCATTTCTTTTTACCTGTTCATTCAATCAAATCATTAGGAAGCATGAAAAGCTTCTTATTATTTTGTATCATGACAAGAATTACACAAAAAACAAGCATATATGGTGCTCAACTACTGTTCACATGAATTTCAGAGTAAATTCATTCAAGAAACTTGTCTGAACAATTAAAATGTGGTTCCGATTCAATGTTGTTCTTCAAAAAATGCACATCGACACATTAGAGCAGTTTATTGCTTCAGATGTGTTCCACCGTGCCCTAGAATGCGCAGAACCGGCGTATTCAAGCTAACACGTGGTATCAATATGTTCGTTGTGTTCGAACTCTTTCGTCATGGAAGTGATGATAATTTGACGAATGTTTATTTCGAGAAGAATCTAACCCAAAAGAATACTCATAGATCATGGCAAAAAGCACAGATCATTCAACAAACTAACTCTACCATGAGTGTGACACAACTGGTTAATACTACATTTCTAAATTTTTTATACACCATGCATGCATAATTTGCCGAAAACATCCTCATAGATTACAGTGAGCTTAACGGGTTGGTGGATCCTTTGCCAAGTGGTTCTCTGCTGTGGTGACTCAAAGTGAAATTAATGTTGCTGAAAAGAGGAATTTTCAGTTCTATGCTAACATTCGATTAATCGGAAAGGAAATAACAATTGCACGAAATACTACTGATTTCCTGAGCCCCTTTATTACCCACTCCCGATATCCCCAAATTGCCCGAAACGGGTAATTTCACTCCTTATGAGAACCACTGTCCTAGTCCATTGTTTTGTCATTATTTCAATGGATTATGATTGCGTGAAAAGCTATTGTCTCTGACACGCTCACTTCAAGTTGACTTGAATGGATTCTCATTCTTTTCAGACGTGTTGCATTCACTCTCATAGCTATTACCTGCGAGAATCGTTCTCTTGATGAGTTTTTCTCATTCACTTCGTCTCATTTCACTTCACAGTTCGTATCAATTTCTTATTCTGTAGCATATACTGTTTACGGGATACATTGACTAGTGTTGACAGCCAAAATCAACAATACAGCAATCGAATATTATTACTCAGCAACATTCGACAGTCGAATGATCAATTGTAGAGTACATTTGATAGAATGAGAATTTGACTTTAATTGTTGAATGAAATGAATGAGAAGTTAGCAAAAGAGAACACTTTTGGTGACAATAGCTATAAGAGCGATAGTAACAGCAAGGATGAGAATGAAAACTCTGTTAAAACAAAAGAAAATTCAGTTACGCCCGGACGAGCTAATGATACTCAGAAAATAGGAGAATGAAGAGAGTTGTTATCGCTTAATCGCATCTACATATCCTAGTTGAAAAGCACCATCACAGTGGCGTTCTATCATATAATAACAACTGCACGAAATCACTCCCTATGAGAACCACTTACCACAAATGATGTCTGCTTTACTTAATAGTTGTTTATCAATGATCATTTTCAAAAACCTATTATATTTCAGTTACTACCCGACAACTATTCACTTACAAGTGTTTCGTGGTTTTATTTTGAAGCAATCGTAAGTGTTGACAATGGAATAAGCCAAGGGACGATTGAACATCATTACCGTATTAAGGTTGATTTAATTGTTTCACATTGAACAAGATTGATTGTTGTGTCATATCGTATTGTTATCCTCCTTGAGGATTAGTCAAAAAATACTCTTTTATCTCACTGCTTATTAAATCGTATCCTGTTGATTTTTGTTTTGAATTATTTCCCTAATGGTGCGCTTTTTTCGTTATTGTCAGCTGATCAAGCCAGATCAACTTAAATTTCGGCGTTTCTCTCCGAAATGCAATTTTTTAGTTTCGGTCGTGCGATATTTTTTGAGACATATTGATTCGATCATTTGAAACCAAGAAATTGCTTCAGTCATGATGAAAACTTCAAATATGCTTCCATAGATTCTTCATTCAAATATTATAGAACAACCATCCACCTCGTGGTGGAATGTGTGGTGTGAAGCCGTCGGTGGTGACTGGATTTGAAGAAGCAACTGCTCAGTGTATCGGTTGGATCGATAAAGATGGCGTTGCAAATTATACATTTTATGGTTATGCATACCATTCCTTATGCCTCTATCTGATACCTCCGACTGATTTTATCAAGTTGAACATCCACTGTGGCGGTGAAGACAAAATATGAATGAACCCAATGGATTTCACTTCCTGGATATATTCTCTCCTTGCTCATTTCAATTTTACTGAGACGTTCACTTGAAAAGCGTGGACAAGGACTGTGGCAGCACATAGGTCATTCAGTCATTACTTCTGAGTGAGAATTGTCTTCATTTAGAAATGATCAACGGCACTCAAATCCCGACGTTGATTGCGACTAGCAATAACGGCACTACTAAATTTACTGTTGGTGACGGCCAATTCGAGATTCTGGTTAAAATCACTGATAGATTGGGTGCACAAACTGGCTTCATTACTGTTGGTTACATTCAAGGAATTGGTCCTCCACCGAATGTTAGTTAGTGTGATTTGTGTTGGCGTCATAGTTTGATGTTTAGCCACGACTTAATCGTCGCGAATCTAGATCGGCCGCCGCAAACTCCAGATGAGTCTGTGTAGTTCTGGAAGTTTTTTCTGGAAATCGTTTTTTTTTTTGAACTTGAACGTGCACTTTTTTGAGTTTCACTTCGCCATACAAAAATTCGTCAACCTGAAATACACATTTGAGCATACTTTTCGCGGAAAAGTGATAGCGAACCATCGAATGAATTTGTAGGCATCGATTGGTGGGTTATTGAATGGAACAAAAGCTGGAATCGGCGACAGATTGAATTCGAGTGCGATCAATAGAATAATCAGCCTTCTGAACAACCGAAAATATGCTAATGAAATCATTTCAAAATTCAGAAATGAAAACCTCGGAAAACTCAACATATCCTCACAAATTCGGCGCCAACTTGAAGCGCTCGGAAGCATGAATGTGTGTTGGCAACCTGATTGTTGAAAGTTGTCATTTTTCAATTATGAAATAAGTTATGCTGAATTTGGAATGCGACAATACTACACTGAAACTATTTCACACTCTAATTCGATTCTATCATTTTGACAACATCGTATGGGCACTAGAACGAAAGACCGATCTGCATTTGGCACATGCATAAAAGTGAACCATTTGTTACCAAGCCGGTTTTTAATTTTGGAAATATTTGGGTGATAACGTAGATTGTTTGGCTGATAGAGCGATTCGGGAAATGAGAACTACAGTGAGGACTGAACCGTTCAGTGGACCATTCCTAATCAGCTAGCTGAAGGATTTTGTGCTCATATGGTAGCCATACCTCATTTGTGCTGAATAGTATTCGTCGGAATCGCAGAGTTGTCCAGCGCTCTATTCCATTTTAAGGGTCAGTGTAGGTTTTAACTCGGGCAGTTTTGCAAGCAACCACAAAGCCGCCATCGAGCCGAGTATTGCCAGTTCACGGTCCTTCTTATTCAGGCAGTCTTTCGAAGCTTTTGCGCTGCTGGCGACAATAATGATGTTTAATGGAGAGCAATTGTTGGTCTAATATGATTTAATTCAGGAAACAGCGTTGGTGCATGCAATGAGAAGGATACTGTCGGGTGCGATTCAAATGGGCAATTTAACAAGTAAACAAGTTTTCAAAATTGTTAACGATATGTTGGAGAGTGCGAATCAAGCAAAAGCGAATGTAAGTTGCATTCTCTGATTTCCGACGATTCATGCTGGTGGACTTCAGTCTTCCGATTGTTCTCCGTAATAAGTTGTGCGATCAACATCAGTGCGTGACTGCAGCAATGGTCTCCTATTGAGACCGACATGTAGCGGATAAATTCCACCAATGTTCTCTCATTAGTTCACACTTTCTTCTGTTCCTTAAGATATATTCGATTGCTGATTGATCGATTGACTGATTCTACAGGTATGCTCATTATGCAATATCGTCATATTTAAGATCGTCAACAAAGTTATATCATCCCTTTCGAAAAATGGTTTCTCATCGCCTTCACAAGTCGTTTCCAGTATTCAGTCCTTGAAGAATGTTGTTTGTGGTCTAGGCAGCTTCACTATTGGTTTAAATGGTGATGGCAGTAGCGGTAGTTTCATTGGCTCAGGTGTCCACTACATACGATTCGGAATAATACACACTGCTTCCTATAATCTCGCCGTGATACAATCTCTTGTATGCCATACATCTATTCGGGAGTTTTTTTTTTAACTTGCGTAATCATTCATCGGATTCATGGAAATTTCGATGGAACTATTTCATTTTGAGGAATTTTAAGACGCTGAATTCAATCAATGAACTCTGTTACATTTTTTCCTGTTAACGATTGATTACAGTTAACGATATCGGGTAAGACTGCTGTTATTAAGGGTGATTTCCGTGCTGTACATTACCAGAATTCTACTAGAGACACCTTCGAGGTTAGCCTAATCAATGCCTAGCAATCACTGTTCGCCGACATTCCTTTATTTGAGATCATGTTCGTTGGTACCGATTTATGGAAGAAGACTGAGATCTTGCGGATGATTTTTTGAACGGTATTTCATAGGCAATCAAGCCAGTTACTCATATCATGTTACGACTCATTCGTTTATCATATTGTGCGTAATATTGAAATGGATCTGTGATTAGCGGTGAATGCGAAAATTGTCATCAAAAATTCAATTGAATGTTTGGCAGTCATTGTGAGACGTTTCATGTTGCTTGCAGATAAAATCACCGAGAGTTGGATCAGCAAGTGCATCGGCGCAATTGCATACTGGATTTTCATTTGACATCGCCTATGCTCCTTATGAAGAATCAATAATATACGGTTCAAAGAAATTTCTTAATTTCGAAGGACAAACGATGGTAAATGAAAATTTTTCTCGGAATGTTATAACACGTTGAAAGTGGGTATGACAGCAAGTTTCAATTATCGAATGTTGAATGAGATTACCAAATTGTAAGAGAAAAACTCATCACGAATCAACTTTTTATGCTGCAGTTAACATATTCACCAATGAAAACGACGGAGAATCTTCAAATAACCGCGTGGAATGTAACATTTGATAAGTTGAAACTGACTCAACATTACGATAGCGCCGCGTTCACTTCATGGATACCACTTGACCAATCGGCATGTACGATTATTTTAAAGGTGAATAAATTCTAAAAAAATTGAAATGCGCTTGTTCCACTTGTCAATTTATTCACTATTGCATGATTCGTTGGAAAGGAATTCACCTGTTCATATGAACAAATCTGAAGTCGGTCATCACCAATTGATTGTAATTCATGCTTAATTTTGATCAGTAAGTCAATTACCGAAGTTTTAGTCTGCGATTACGACTGTGAATGACTTGCGTTTTGGTGGAACAGTTCCAGTAGAACGGGTCACACTCAAATTCACTTTCAATTATCAGCCGGTTACATTGGATTACTTGTGAGTTTGACGTCATTTCCTCATTTATCAATGCATAAAACTTCGGAAATTCGTTGGCTGGATGAAAAAAAAATTCATTCATTCAAGTACTAACAGTGGTGTGTTTGCAATGATCCGCACGTTAATATCGAACCAAAACGATGATTGCAGGAATGGCAGCTTGATGTTACCTCTGGTACACGAAAAAAGCGTTTCGTTGTTCGTGAGTGGTGGGGGATTCAATTTTACTAATGTTCGATCCGCCGATTCTCTGAAGCCACTTCTTCAAGACAACGTTCGAATAGAGGGCGTCAATGCGAATTGCTTTCTTAGCATTTCTAAGTCGAAATCAAAAAAGGTTTTGCTGACAGCTGCCGATGGTTTAACTCTTCGACTAGTCACCGGATTCGATGGTACGGTCATCACTTCTGCAACTATCAAGCAAATTACTGAAACTGATCCTTCATGCTTGTTTTCTTTCCGATTAGTGTTCGTATTCATCAACGCAGTCTGGTTCGTTGACGCAACCACCAATGTTTTATGACGTTAACACATGTGACACTAAGCTAATCCTTCCAGATGTTCGCTTCCCACAGTACGCATCGACACAGGCCACTGTCGCCTATGTAGAAATTTTTCCCGAAGACAATTTTCCAACATGGTTTTCACTGCAAGGCGTTTTGTATTCTGGAAATTTGATCACTGTTGCGAACGGCTTCGTAAGTTGTCGAAATTGCAGTCGTTAATTTCACGCTGACCTATAAGTCGATTACTAATGAATGTTTATGATTTCTTGAGAAGTTTATTTGGTTGTGTATCTCGGTGTGATCTAGTTTTGTTGTTTTACATGTGGTTGGCCAAAGTGATCAGGTTACAAGACGTTATTGTTGAAATTTAGGTGAAGTTGGGAGACAAATCAACGGAAACTTTTGGCGACGGTGGTTGGTTAATGTACAACGGTAGGCAGGTCCGCATAGCTCTCAACAGTAGAAGCACTCCACTGGAAATCAGTGACACTTCCATTGGGGTAAGACAGTTTCTTTCAGGTAGCGCCGCTTTCGAAACGTTTTTTTTTACAAACAGACTCTCTGAAAACATCTTCATCAATATGGCAACGAATCGTGCTAGCTGAATTAAACACATTCCAGGAAATGAAAGGAAAGAATAACTCAATAGGGATCAAATTGATCGGTGGCTTGATACGCATTGCAGTAACACCACACTACGAGAGTAAACTCGACATGAACACCAATGTGCAAATTACTTTGCTTGGTGGTAACATTCTACGAAACGCAAGCGATGAATTTGTGATCAGGGACTTCACTATGTTAGCAAATGGTCTACCAGCATCTGAAGCCAGAGGTGAAGTTGTTTGCTTTGAACAAACAAATCACTAAGATCATTTGATGACAAAATGGCACTGCTACTAATTGCCGATTTGAACTATTGCTCGAACGTTGAACGAATAAATAAGATAGTTTTGTTATTCGAGCGAGAATTTATTGCTGAAAACGCGGTGTTTTGAAATTTGTACTTTGCAGGAGGAGAACCACAAAGTATTCTGAATGTAAATTCGCAAAAGAAAGCCATCGGCATGTTGCACAATCTGAATAGATATTTGAAAGCGAATGCAAGTCAACTAACGAATGATCAACTCAATAATGTTGGTTGCTCATACTTAATTTTTCATACCTCACAAGTGGCCAGCTCGTCACAATAATCGCTCATCTAATTGCATTTACCATAGAGAGGTGGTAGGAGTGCATAACAGAGAAATAGATATAAACATTCGACCAATTGAGACCATTGAATTGTAGTTCAAAGACGATTCCTTTTTGTTTGTAAATGATTGAAGTTGAAAACGTTCCTCCAATTGCGAAATGATCTCAGTATGCTTTCAGGTTCTTGATAATACGATGAATATTATTGGACGTATGATAAAAGATGGTTATGAGGCTGTAGCGAATCCTTTACCTGATGACGAAAAGAATGCCTTGGATAATGATATCAGAAATTACAATAAGCTATTCCTTGGCATACCTCTTCATCGCTGTCAGTGAATTCGTTTGTTTTTTTTTGACAATACGATGAGTGCTGGTAGAAAAGCATGATAGCAGATGGTACTCTCAGTAAATGAATGTAATTCTCAAATCATGAACTGACAATATACAATATCTGCTCACTCTCCAAAGAACACTTCTGACTGATTAATTACTGTCGAGAAATTCGGATGAATCTTCAGGATGTCACTCATAAAATCATATTGTTACTATTCGCGGTGATACATTCACATAAGGTTTCACCACAAATAGTTCATCGTTCAAGACAAGCACTCATTATTAAGACGTGATTATCGCGTCATTCCTTCGCCAAAAAAACTTCATTTAAGAACTTCACTATACCAGCAATAAACTTGTTCTCATTTAAACTGATCACCTTAAATTTATATCATTTTGACCTGCAATTGAATTTTTACTGAAAAATAATCCCAGAACGATGGAAAATTTTTGCTCATTTATTTGAGAATACGAATGGAATGAATATGGTCACGTCTAGATCCTTCAAAATGGATTTATCTTTTCAGCTAACATCCGGTATGTTGATCAACTGACGCCGACACAGTGGGCATTGCAGGCAGCACAAGAAAAACAAGAAGCGATGGTTTGTAGTAATGATTATGAAACATTATTCAACATTCATCTGCAAGATGAGCAACAAACTTCCGGCTCTTTTCAGAATAAGCAGCTGATCAAAACAGCCAATACCTTAATGAATACAATCATCCATCAGATAGTGAAACGTGATTCTGTGAATGGATTCGGTCCAGTTTCAATAAGCAAAAATTTATGTTTTAATTGTTTTCAATTTTTCCTTTGATTGATGAGACACTTGGGAGGAAGTGGCTGAGCATGAGCATGCCCAGTAAAAAATGAGCATGCCCAGTAAGTGGCTCATGGGAGAGTTAGGCGAACTACTATAAATATATTTTTGTCTTGCAGACTGAGCGAGTAACTCTGATCCATATCGTGAGCGATGAGCGTGAACGTTTCATAATTTCAGTTTGCATTGTGAACATTACGGGGGCAGAACTTCTTAAATTATGCCCCATTACTTAACTACATTCAATATTCGAACAATGACAATACAGTTTAATTTTCTTATGTTCATAGAGGGTTCACTATTAGAATCTGCATAGGAATACCGCTCTTTCAGTGCTGATAGCAATCAATGCCAACTGACATAACTTTACAGTGCGCGTTCGACCGTGAAAAAAAAAAGGAACCTATTCAGGGATCGTCATGGAATTGTTTTTGATCAGAATGTTCATTATGAATCACTTGATTGTTTCAACATCTTGTTAGCAGCAAATTCATTAAGTTATCGTTACAATCGCACATACAATTCGAATGCTGAATGAATACCACTAACGTTTCAGGTAGGTCAAATGGGTTTGAGCGCGCAATATGGATATCCGAAAGATATATTCTCCAATGCTTTGATGTGTAAGAATTGGAGGGTTTGTTTAGAGTTTATTATTGTATTACTTCCTATAATGTTTCAAAATTTTTGTGATGTAGATTACACGGAATTTATTCGTCCAATTTTCGATGTTTTTTTTGGGAATTCACAAATCCAAAAACAACATTATAAAAATTTTGTTTCATTACAGGTCAAATTTCCTCCATCGCTTCAATTACTCAATGTTCACTCAATTCCGAATTCACAGATGATCGTTGTTGATGCTATTTGCTATAAGGTTTTATCATTGTCATGTGTTTGACTCTTACAGTCCTATCTAAACAGTTCGAAAAGTTTCTCACAAATAGAGAAATGAGTGTGGAATTTGTACTTCAAATAATGCAGCCACAACAAGCATTCTGACTAGTGACTTAGCCAAACAGTGATCTGGATTCCATTATATACATTAGCCGTACAAACTGTTTTGGTTAAGCTGGTATTGTGTGGTTATTCTAGTCTTCAAGAAAACAGTGAATATGTGAAATCACGATTTCCTGGTAGCTGTGTCGATCTATCAAACTGGATAAATGTGTGCATTGGGGAATCGAAGAGTGCCATTTTGTTTTCAGGTGAACCCGTATTCGTTTGCGTTCAATTATGCTGCACTGATTAACTCGGGAACTCTGGTGCTCTCCTTGAAGACGTATGATGAACAAGAGATACCGTCAGTAATTTGAATTCTCGTTCTTACTTCGGCTCTGAGCTAGAATCGAATTTTGTTTTTTATACGAAAATTTTAGACGTTTTCATTATATCGCTATAATCGATCATTTACGCCGGTATTTTTCACTTTCGGGTGTTTCATTACCCCTTTCGATGATTTGGCAGACCGCCGTTACCCCCACTCCTATTAAATGTGGAAATCGCATATTATGTTCAGTTGACCGATACGTTTAATCTTATTAGCACGTCCATGATGTTAGTCGACATCGCTGGGTCTTCTCTTATTGTTGGACGATTGGGTTCCTCAGTACGGCAATAGAATGTGATTGCATGACCAGCTATTGTCTATGACAGGCTCACTTCAAACTGACTTAAATGGATTCTCATTCTTTTCAGACGTGTTGCATTCACTCTCATAGCTATTACCTGCGAGAATCGTTCTCTTGATGAGTTTTTCTCATTCACTTCGTCTCATTTCACTTCACAGTTCGAATCAATTTCTTATTCTGTAGCATATACTATTTACTGGATACGTTGACGAGTGTTGACAGCCGAAGTAAACAATACAACAATCGAATATTATTGCTCAACAACGTTCGACAGTCAAATGATCAATCATAGAGTGTAATTGATAGAATGAGAATTTGACTTTAATTGTTGAATGAAATGAATGAGAAATTAGCAAAAGAGAACACTTTTGGTGATAAAAGCTATGAGAGTGATAGTAACAGTAAGGAAACGAATGAAAACCTTGTTAAAACGAATAAAAACCCTGTTAGATGAAGAGTGTTGCCATCAACTAACCACTTTTACATATATATACAAGTTAAAAAACATCAGAATTACGTTCTATAATAATATAACACGGAATGCCAATTTCGCGACCCCTTCTATTGCCATTGACGTCTCCAAATTACCCAAAATGTGTAATTTCACCCCCCTATGAGTGCCACTGACCTACGTAATTCATCTTACGATCAGTCGTCAGGTTTTTGCGAATGGAACTTTATGCGTTTATTCTAGAGTAACAAATGCATTGTGGCCAATTGAAATAACAAAGTCAATGTCAATTAATACTGAACTTCCCACAACAACATACGGTATGGACTTCGAGGAGCATCAGGCTTGTTTTATGTGATTGCTTTCAAAGCATTTATTGAACGCATGGTGGATTTCAGCTCAATGAAATGGTCTGAGCAATTACAACGTGAACGTGAGCATGCGAAAGATCTTCACAGTAACATCGATTGTTAATTAGCAGCCGCTTGGCATTGACTAAGTGAGGTGTGATTGCAGATTCTTGACATGCACTCATTCGTGACAACAACATGGAATGAGTCGCTGTTCATTGAATTTCGCAAAAAATATGGCGTTCCTCAAAACATTCAAATATGGGTATTTGTGGCATTTCAACGATTACCTGGACCACTACCTCAAGATCATGACTGGCGATTTCTTGTTGGTGATCAAGAAGGTTTTTGCAAAAACTCATTTGTTTTTTTAGCAGGATCTCAGCTCATCGTTGATAAAAGGATCCAGTTCTAAAGTGATATAAGGCGCATCAACATCATTTCACTTGTTTGTTTCAGTAACGAATCACTTCGTTGTGAGTAGTGCATATATTGTGAATATGACCGGCAGATTCTTTATTGGTGTTGGTTCAGCGATACCACCAGATCAATATGACAATCAAAGTGATGTTGTAAAATACACGAATAATGGTTCTAAGCCGATGTATTTTCTCAAGAGATTAACTTTCGACTATTCAATCCGTGTTCTCACAAAGGGGTGTTATTATTTTTCGAGCGAATATTCCACATTCACTAATTTCGATGTACAGGTCAGTGAATTGGTTATAAGTGCTTATAAGCAACGTACTTTCAACATCTCTTCATACCATCTCATTCCAAATTCAACAACGCTAGACATCCGTCCCATTACGAAACTAAACTTAGGTAGTTGACAGCATAAAGTGACAGCTTTACCTTCAGGTCGGCGACTTTGTTGGCAGTGAATTAGTGCAGTGTCTTGCATACCATTTAACACCATTCTCGGTTGGTCTCTTTAATCCAAATATACCGAATCTGTTTCAATACAAGTATTATGAATATGATCACCCGGTTTGTTTTTTCGCTTCATTCGTTTGAATATCTAATCTACAGGCTTGTACGTCGTTTTCTCATGTGTTTGTCGTGCTTCAATTACTGAACATGTCAGTTCATTCAGTGATACTTCACTGCTCGAATTGTGTGATGTTTATTGATGCAAAACTCCGAACGAATATTCCAGACGTTAATTTTAGTGAATAATTTTTGAAACAGGTCGATAGCTCGAATGAATGAATAAACAATGAAATGAATCTTGGATCCTACAATTTTTAAAATGATTTGACCGTTTATGGTTGATTCGTTTACAAATATAGTGTCAGTAACGTTGCTGCGCACTAAACAAATTTGCCGATTTCAGAGATCAGCTGGCGTTCTAATTATACTGATAACTTTCACGGTCTTTATGGCTATAGTTGGGTGGTTTGCTTTTCACCACGATCTACAAGATATTGCGAAGGTGAGTTTTTCAGTACAATCCTCAGGCTACAATCGCTTGAACAGTACACATGACCAATATAATAGGCATGAACATGGCAGTGAAAAGAAACTTAATTATCCGGTGTCGCTCTCTGCATTAAATTCTTTTCTCATGCAGCTGACTGTTTCCAGGGTCGAATAAGATATATGAAGGATAATGAATACCACGCCAATTACAAGTACCTTATTGCTGTTGAAACCGGCTATTGTATGTTCGCAACAACGGATTCGAAGGTTCTGCTTAGCGTTCTCCATTCATATAGCAGCCTTTCAGCGTGCTCTGTGATTAACGTGCCAAGAAAAAATTTTTTAGTTCAATGCATTTTCAGGTGTATTTCAATTTGATCGGCGGTAAGGGTGTGGAACTGGCACGAGAATTTTGTGGTGATGAGCAAATGGGACAACAATTTCGATGGGGCACAACTGAGCGTTTCTTAATGACCACGGATTGGTTTGCTGTCAAAATATTCATTCTGATGAAAAAATGATTGATAAGTATTGAGTGGTACCTCTTGACAAGTTTTCTCGATTCGGAAAAGGCGCTAGCAAGAGAGCGATAGTTCATGATCAGCAATAGACATACTGAGCATTTGAAAATGATAATCTTAGTGATGGTAAAAAAATGGTGTTGATACACCTAGTGAGAGGTGTAGCAGTTACATTGATGAAGAATGTTATGAGGCCAGTGGTAATATTAATGAAAAGTGGTATTCAATGTTACATTTGTTCACTGGAATAGGCCACTGGGAACACTTGCGTCAATTCGCGTTTGGACAGACGAAAGTGGTCAAGGACACAGACAGTCGTGGTACTGCGATAGAATTATCATCAAGGATCTTCAAACAAACGAAATTTTCTACTTCCATATTGGGAATTGGTTTGGCTCTCAAACCAACGAGGGCAAGGCTTGTTGCTTTCTCCATTCCGCTGAATGTTTGAATCACATTGATTTCATCATTGGATGTTCCTGTGATCTTCTCACGAAATACGCTGCGTGCTGCCAGTCCAAAAATTCTCATACCCAAACAATCTCACAAATTAAATCACAGATAAGTGAAAAGAATATATTGCATGAGCGCTATCCGTTAAAAGTTCTCAACTGTACACCTGAATTCTCAGTAATTTCATTGCTTTTTGCCTTCAAAGGCATCGGTTTGAATCCGGTTCTGCTATCGCAGTTGATTTATGTGGCTTATTGAATCCAGGTAGAACGATTGATAGATGTGACACCGAGAAACGAGCAAAGCAGAATTGATCAAGCATTCAGCTTTCATTCGATTGCTGATCATCTGGCCTATTGGAATATGTTCACCGGTTTGTCTCACTACACTTCTCCTGATTTCCTGAACGAATACGAATGTGATGCGGCAATATGATTTCAGTTGCTTTCAAATTATGAGATCGTAAACCAGCTCTTTTCTTTCAGGTGGTGGAGTATTAACAAGACTGCGTTTCAGTCGTGTTGAACGAGCGTTTAACGTTTACTTGGCAATTCTGATCGCAATGTTGTGCAATCTAATGATTGCATACAGAGAAACGTACACCAGAATCAAAATTGGATCCCTGAGTGTCTACGGATTTTATTTCTCATGGAGAGATGTAAACATTACGGCTCTTCGAATTTCATTCTATAATATTCACGAATCAATTAGTTTTTGATACCAGTCAATGAGTCGAGTAAATAAAAAGCGAACTCGCAGTTTTTACTTCGTTTGTTGATTTTTAAAAAAATTTCTTCATTTTCAGTTCCTTCTTGGATTTGTGTTCAGTTGCTGTTGCATACCAACCACTCTACTCATTCCATATATTCACAGGTAATTAATGGGTAACGGATATTCACAAGCAAAAAGAAACCGAAATGGCACTGATTCTCATCATTCTGTTATCATTATCAATCAAATTTTGTCAATGATCGTGTTAAGCTGTTTGAGCACTCCGATTCCATTTCTAGTTGCATACCGGTGATGCATAAAGTTAGCGAGAAGGGTGATACGTTTGTGAAGACGACGAAACACGATACGAGTGGACGTTTGAGATGGTATCATCGCTTAGCACATCTTATCAAATACATTGAATGCTTCATTGCGTTCGTCATCTTCCTTGCTATCATGAGCTTTGCGTTCGGTTATTACTGTGAGGGAACAATGGCTTTCATCAGACGATTCATGATCACCATCCTCTTTTGGATTTTCCTCACCGAACCAGTGAAGGTGAGATGTTTTGCAAGTTGTCGACAAAATTTACCGACACCCTCAATGGTTACACTTGACTTGTTCAACTTCTTTGACTGTTCGTACTTAGCAACTGAAACGATCATCAGTTCTATCTGGAAATGTGGCCTCTTGGTTCTCAGTTCATGAGTTTAGTGAACTGAAGTGTTCACGAGTCAATCGATTATCGTGGAGATATTTTCTTCGCAATATGAAATTCTCAAAAAAAGTAGCATTTAAGGCAGTAGTTTGTTCGCTGTATTGCGTATGCTTCTGGGAGAATTATCGCATTATTCGAAATTACGAATTGCCAGAAATCAGCGAACACGTTGGTGATGTTGACGGTTTGTTTTACCTCAAAATCCTTCATTAATTCTGATCATCCTCCAGGGATTGACTTCAGCAATCATTCAAATTATCGTTATGAACTCAGCAGGAAGCGGAAGAACGGCAAGCCTCCGATGGATCACATTTTTGAAGCACTTTTAAGGAAAATTTTTAGCGAATGCCGAATGCATTCCTTTTACGTATCGTTCAGATGACATGTCTAACAAATTATCAAATTGAAATATTTTTGGTGATATAAAATACAACACTTACCCGACAGTTTCATCCGTTTAGAACGAATAAACTGCACTTCATCTAGGATGAGATCGTAATATAATCTTGTGCTATGACAGTAGTTGCAACTGTCTTTGGCAGATGCAGGTATTGCGTGCTAAATTCAATGAATTAATTAGTGAGTTGATAATTTTTTGTAGTTCTGCAAAAAAGTGAGATGATCGAGAATGATGAGAGTAAAGTGGTGAAATTACAAGGTTTGCGTACCACTTGCGATCGACGAATGCGCGATGAGCAACTGTACGTCAGTTGATCGTAAAAACCTTTTAGTTCATCTCTAATCCATTCATACCAGGCTCTTTGCTTGACCACATACGGTTATATGAGCAGAAATCGTTCAATTGAACTTTCAAAATGACTGCTTCTCAAATTTTCATTGTTATCGAAGTTTATTCTTTTCTCAAGTCTCAAATTTTCTGAGCACAACAGCAGTCTACCTATACATTCCAAAACATTGCATCGTTTCAAGTGAAGCATTTCGTGTGTTGTGAGTTGTGGAAATGGTAGACATCAATCATAAGATCACTTGTGATGAGCAATTATGGATGTATCAGCAGGCGACTGGATCAAATGAGAAGATGATGATTCCTGAAGAGTGCTAAAACGCTTGTCATTCAATGTTTTCATATTTCAGTTTTGTGACAATGCGTGAAATCATCGTCGTGTTCTTGTCGGTGACAGTTTGCTTGGGCATGGCTTTTAGTAGCCAGGATACAGCCGCTTATTATTATCAAATGGAGGTGGAGTTTTTTATTGTTGGCTGAAACAGCTAATGAATTCATTACCTTTATGGTTCATCACATCACTCTTTTACTTATTCAGCATCGGATCAGCCGCAATCAGAAAGATATCTGCTGAATTGAAGCGGAATAGCTTTTAATGATGTCTCTTAGCTCTTTTCTCCATTCATTAAGTTTACATTCCTCCTCGTAATGAGTTGTTTTAAGTTGAGAAATTTGTTCGGCGCTGGTCAGTCGCAGAAATTCACTGGAATCACTTCAATTGCGCAATTTTGGGATTATATGCTAGGCGAATTCACGAGAGGTATTCTTTATTATTCTTTATCTTTTATTCCGGTGTTAGCACATTTATGGCTAACTGAAGTATCCAGTATTTTGTTAATCGGAAATGAATTCATTAACAAGTGAAAATTGAATCTGAAAACTAACCAAACGATTCGATGTGTCAAACTGTTGCCGATTCGGAAATAATGGTGTGTATAACTCAGATGTGAATTGCTTCAAATTCTGTAAATTATCTAAGCTAATGATGACATATTTATATCAATCTCAGATGGTGCCGTAGGTTGGAAAAGGATTTTCATTCTTTATTTTTCAGCCATGAGAGTCACTTGGTATGATGGGAAGCCGGCATGGGGCATGAGAGGTTTTCTGAACGATAAGGTAGATTGTTGAATACTGTCTGTCGGATAGAATGAATTTTAAAACTACTTCATTAAGTTGCCACGAGACATGAGGAGAAAGAAATCTTATTGTTAGTAAGTCTTGTGAATAGATATGATCCACTCAAGACTGATGCGTCCACCGATATTTAGGTGTCGAGAACGATGGGTTATGGGATATTGCGTCAAGTGCGTTCGGTGAAGAATACGAACTGTTGGCTTGCGGAAAGATTCGAAACCTACTTCAATGCATGTGAAGGGTTTACGAGAGTCAAGTACGTTTTTGCTCATTTCCATTTCAAGATATTCGCATGCCTTCATTCTCATTTTATGCATAATCAAAATCATTAGTTGCGGCTGATCGTTCATTTCAAGCAACATATCCAATGTTCAGATACGAGGATACCACTCCAGCTTATAGTGTCGGATGGAAGAAAGCGATTGAGGTTGGACGCGCTAAGCCAGCATATATCTACCATTCTGCTGAGCAGCTTCAAGGTATTCGACTTGCTTACACTGATGCATCATTTTTCGAATCATTAGCTAACTCTGTTCAATCTGCATAGTCTTCAGAATGCTCAACAATAATCTGTCAGAAATATAATTGTTCTAAAGTTGAGTATTGAAATGAAAGGGACTGATTGTAAAATATTTTCAAGGTACGACTACGCATGGCATTCATGATACGTACAGTGCTGGTGGGTATGTGCAGACGTTGAATGGTTCCGCTGAAGATCTAATTGAAGCGTTCACTCAGTTACAAAACCAAAGTTGGATTGATGTTGGCACACGAGCCGTCTTCATCGAGTTTTCAGCGTATAATGCGCAAACGAATCTTTTTGCGGTCATACAACTTATGCTCGAAATGCCGCCCTATGGTTCGTTCGTTATTTGAACTGAAAAATTCTCCTGAGCATGCGATTTTCTTTCATCTCCAATCACTTTTTTCGCGTGCTATTGTCTACTTTATTGTTTCAATTGCGCTATTGACAAGCACAAATTTCACAACAATTGCCTTACTTCAATCGGGCAATGAATAAGTGATCATGCTGTGCCCGTCAAAGGAAATAAGCGCGATGTAATTTCTCCTGTGCCTTCAGAGGAAAGCTTCACTGAAAATATGAGCAACTGTCAAAACAGACAAGATGCTGAAGAAAATGAAAACAACGGCTATCGAATAACTGAGCAATGCCTGTGCTCGTTCAAAACAGTTTGGAGAATTGTTCCAAACTGCAACTTTCAGCAAAAAATCACGGCTTTATGAGTTGAGTTAATGAGCGGCACAATTGGTTTCTTGAAAGCCTAGTGAAATGGCGTGGATGTGTGTTATCCGGTGGTTTTTTTTCGGGGGAGGATTGGACTTATGAAAGCGAAGTACTCTTTTCGCTAGCAACAATTCTGATTCTGAACTGATGGAGTAATTTTGAAAAATTTGCAGTTGGAAATTTCAGGAACAATATTTCCAAAAGCATCAATTCAAATCGTTCGTCTACTGAAGAATACTGGTATTGCTGGTATGGTGGCGTCGGCATTTGAGACTACTTACATTATTTTTTGTCTAGCGGTGGCATTCAAAGAAATTATCCGGATCGTTACCGGTGGTCTACGGTGATTACTATTCACCTTCTCAGCAGAAGTTCCTTTTAGGAGATTTGAAAACTCAAATTTGATCGAAAGCATATCCAATATTGACGTTACCAGAAGAATTTGATCATGTGCAGTAAACTAGATCCTACTTATCAGCTCTCAGATATCTGATGGGTAATCTATGCTAAGATATCCATTCATGATATGGTTACGACCTGCTCATCGAAAATCTCTTTGTGATTTCCTATTGGAGGAATCATATTTCATTCAGCTTTGTAGTCATTGTTAATTTCGCATTTCTAAAATTTTTTCCTCGTAATTTTTCTAATTTTATTTTACTCACTCAAGCTGACCACATTTCAACACGGAACCATTCTGGTAAGAAATTATCAGTTTATCGGAATATCTTGATGCCTTCATTCTATGCCGGTTGGAATGATGGAATGATCTGCACTAAATGATGCATTAGTCCGTGAAAAAAGTTGGTTTTAATGAAGGTGAATCTATTAAAAGAAGCAATATGAATTTCAGTCTCTATTTATCATCGTTTTGGAATTATATTGACCTTGCAATCACAGTGTGTGCACTTGCATCACTTTATCTGTACTTTCTTCGGCAGATTGGCATTAGTAAGGTTGATGAGTACTTATTGTTTTAACTTTTACTGTTTATGAAGTTGTCTTTTGCGAAAAAAAAATGCGATGTTGAAGGGAATTGTTTAATACGTCAACAATTATGCGATTTTAGGTAGTTGCTGAGTTCGCGGCAACAAACGGTAATAGTTACATTCGACTGGATCATCAACGAGATCTTCAAATCTCTTTTATTCAATTGCTTTCAGCAGTTGTATTCCTCACCTGCATGAAACTCAACAACGTCCTAAGGTTTCAATTCTCTGCGCTTAATTTTATTTTATTTCTAATAACGCTAATAGATTCTCCATTGAGGAAGTCTGCAACGAGCAATATGTGATTCTTTTTTCGATGATATTTGCTTGCATTTTCAACAGGTCACCTTGCAGTGATTTGTGATTTTATGAAGTTTTGAAGTGAATTGAATTCAGATTCAATCGTCGCATTGGACTATTCACTAAAACGTTGTCCAGAGCAGCGCCAACGATTCTTGTATTCGAAGGTGTTTTCTGGCTGGTTACGCTTGCGTTTGATTTAGCACTTTTCATTGACCTATCACCGCGTCTATCGGCTTATCAGAGTCTATTCACTGGCTTCAAAACGTCGATTGTTTCGTTGCTTGGTCGACTGCAAGCCACAGAAGTGCAGGCCGTCTCTCAATTTGGTAACTATTTTGATGTCATCATTTTACTCATCTTATCGGTTCATCCTATCGAGAATCAAATGACACAATGACACCGCGTTCCGGAGCAGTTGTTCATGTGACATTTGGGAATGAGTTTCGTTGCTTTAACTCCACACCATTGCAGTACACGAACAGTGTCCACCACTCCATCGATATCTCTAGCCAGCAAACCGTGTCTGTCACAAATAATAATAATATTTTATTCGCATGTCAATATGTATAAAGTAGTATAATACAGTTTAATACTATCTGGCGAATATACTACCCCAACTATTGCTGGGGAGGAGGAAAAGATTTTAAAACAGGCAAAGGAGAATAACAATTTAAATACATTATCGTACAATGGCAGTGAGATTATAATATCGCGGTTTTAACATATTATAATAATAACATCAAATATTTTCGTTGTACAATTTATGATAACAACATGAAATATAAAAAAGGAAAAGTTTTGTACACTTTAACAACATACCTCATATATACAGGAATAAGTAATAATAATAAGGGAATGAAGTTAATCCACATTTGCAACTGTTCAATGATCTAGGAGAAATAATATGTGAATTTCAATAGTTTTGCCTCGAGTGTTTAGTTGCTTGGCGCGGAAGGGCGATGTATGGTGTTGAAAGCTTCCGTCCAGAAACAAATTTTGCATATCTAAATGCATATATGAAACATGCTCATGTAAAAGCCAATCTAATTTGCGCTTCTTTGATGCTTCCAAATACCTCTGATAAAGTCTAGTAATTACGAACATAGGAAAAACATGCCCGAACTCATTTATGCCCCCCATATAAATCGGCTTCCCGGAACGAATTCAGTAGCGAAACCAACCTCGAATGTGTTTTGAAGGAGTCGAATGAGTTTTGCAGGACTGATCATGTATATTGGATTTATTATTTTTGGTAAAATTGTTCTGCTGAATATGTTCGTGATGTTGGTAATGTCAGAATTCGAAGCCCTCCGAAGTGATCCAAAAAATCAATCAAACGATTACGAGGCTCTTGATCATTTGGGCTCGAAGGTAAACCATCCCGTTGAATTGTTGCTGTTCGAGGAAGAAAATTTCTATTTTCAGTAATTTTGCTGAGTTGATTGGATACATATCACTCAGTGGAATATCTGATGAAAAACATCCAAGAAATTGATGGTTTTAATCGTTTGCTCTAGGCAAGAAATGATGTAATTTTGTGCTAAACTTTCGCTCACGTTTCATCCTTAACACTACTGTCAAAACACGGCTTTTAGAGGAATACAAGTGAATTCTAGAGTAAACCTCTGAGACATTAACCAGTTCCCTCAATTCAACTGATCCCCGCCCAATCTCGTGGATTATGCGCGGATCGATGAACTTTTCCATGAGCATTATCAAGGAAAATAGCAAGTTCATTATTACGACAGTTTTATCTTACAATCAGAGGAATGCGTTTAATTCTGTGAAATTCAGGCATTGAAAATTTTCAAACGATACAGGCGTCACCACCTACCAAATATCGGCTTTCCGGATGCGCAGCATACATCACTGGCTTGTGATCAACTTGAGGCGAAGGTTAACCCGTCCTAAGTTCATTAGTCTAGCCATTCACTTTTCTCAATTTGATCAGCTCCAACGATATTCTTCGCCCATTTCAGATGGAGCTGTTAGGACGTTCACTGAACACACTCTGTTGGAATCTTCAATGGACGTACGATGTGAAACGACGTTCTGCGAAAAAAATTGCTTGATTTTGCGAGTAGAGCAGTGTTTCATGAGTCTGTCGCATCAGCACCTATTTTATTGGTTACCACCAGCCCAAATACTTATATCAGTCAGCAATATTCGCTTCGACTCCACATACTTGTCGTATTTTGAACAAATCCAAAATCGCTGCGGCTTTCATGGCATTATCGGAACTGTACCTACTGGACTCTGGATATCCGTTATGCACGAATGATCTGATAAAATCATTGCATCATTGAGTTTAATAACAATTTTAGACTTTCGTTTATTTCTTAATCAAATTCCTATCAAATTCCTATCAACGAGACTTAATTTATTGCCGACAATTTTGTCGTGCGTCCATTTCAAAAAAATTATGACAATTTTACACTGCATCGTTATGACTTGAAAATGATTTGCATCAGATAGGCATGTATGATATGAGTTATGCTTTGAAGACCATTGTAAATTAATGCATATAGTTAGTGAGTGAGTATAATATAAAGAAGTGAACCGGAATTCTGGTGAATTGTCGCATTCGCCGAATGCAGGATGAATTCAATGCTGCTGCCTTCTCTCCCCAAACCAGCAGCAGCATGAAATGCAACTTGAGCCCTCTCTTTTTCTGTTTGTCCATTTTCATCGTAAATAATCTTTTATTTGTTTAACATTTATCCATTTAGCGAACAAATTGCATCAATAAAATAAATTACCTTTCAATGGATCGCGATCTGTGTTATAATTCTTTTTTTTGCTTTGGTAAACATTTAAAATACAATTTGAACATTGTAAACAACCGGAAATTTCGATCATTCGTTTGTTTTGTTGTTGGCCAGCCTTTCACTCCTATTCAACGCAATTCGAAGCAATCCTACCTGTAATTCACTATCAGCTCCGCAGTTGAACGTTTCAGTAATGTGAGCACAGAGATTCACTCTCGTTGATCCATCCCATAATGATCAGTGTCAGTTTTCGATATTGCTCAGGGCAGTTTCATGGGATCAATTGCCTGTTGCAGGCGATCATTTCATTTCGAATCGATCACATTCTGGTCATTCGTTCTTATCAATTAGCCACAAATTAGCCATTAAAAAAGTCGGAGTTGAGTGAGCATGAGTAAGAAAAATTATTCGTTATGTGGTCCAAATTATTCATGCATTTTATTGACGTATTCAATTAGTTGTGAATGCTTATTGCTCCTCTCAAGTGTTGCGCCATCTATCCTAGAAACTCGTTCTAATACTATGACGCAGGAACTAGATTTTGAACGGCCTAATCGTACTGTGAACTGGAGTGGACGATGGATGCTGAATAAGGCAAATATTTGAAAACTTTAACGGTAGCGGAATGAAGTTAACGAATTGGATGTAACACTGAAGTGCAATTGAAATTCTTCTATTGTACTGATGCAGTCTGCTTCCGGTTGTGGTGATCATTCATAAACAGAACATCTATCAATTATACCATTAAGCGTGTGCCTAAGTGGCTGTTTTTAGGTTTTCATTCATTAGGAGTGTTGGATTCGAATTGTTTCCGTCGTACACGTCAATCAGTTCATTCAAGACGAAATTCAACCACCATCTAAGTGATGTTCTCAACTAATCTGTTGTTCAGCTCTCAGTAGTTTGGGATTCACCTAGACTAAGCATGCATTAAGTGAATTCGCTTGATCTGAATCGATCAGATTCGTGAACCTTAACAAGTTGATTTGAGGCATCACTTTGACCATAAGAACGTGTGGTGCATATCACTTAATAATGATGTTCCTAGTGAACAATGTCATTGAAAATGTTGACAAATATTACGATTACATTAGTTTATTTTCACTGAAGTGAGCAGTCCCATTTCCTTTCATCCATCGCAATAGCACTTCTTTTTCAAGTCTTATGTGTTACCCGCATCATCGCTGAATGTAAAAATTCGTTGAGAGTAGAATGAAAGCCATATTTCCCTTGAAGTTGCTTCCTTTATGAATTTCGTGATCTGTTCCATTCATAAGAATGAAACATCATGAAATTCAATTTCTGAGCTGTTCTCTTCGACTAAGAAAATGAAGATAACGACCGGTAAACATTTACCTCAAAACCAGATCTGGCCCATGAAATGAATGAATGGTTTCTGGTCAAAGTGTTCTTTCTGAATCGGAGGAACCAGTTGTGTAGCTATTAATAAATACGTGAACAGCTTTCTTGTTGCGAAGCGTGATCCCAGTCATAAAATGAAACACTCAAAGAATTAGGTAGATCAAGTATTAATGTAGTATTTATTGACAAAGTATTACCTGCGCAATTAGAGATGGTTTTTTACTCAAAGAATTTACACATTTGGAACCTTCGATAAAATTTTTGAACGCCAATCGCGTAGAAAAACTACTTCTTTGAGTAGGAGGAATATACAGTTTACTAATTGGACTTCACTTTCAAACAATCGATTAGTGATGGTAACCGACCGACGTCCTAACCTCGGATTCCGACTGGAGAATTTTGAAGTTCGGTCGGAATGCTTAATTTCGGAACTTCAAATTGTATGTTCGGTTGGATTGTTACCAAACCGACATTTCGCTCAGATACCATCACTATAGTCAATGTTTCAGTTCATACGGCTGATTAATACTTCCTCGGTATTCTGGAACGGTTTTCCCATTACCATTGCTTTTCTTCTATGATAACACACGGAATGCTTGTATGAATAGCCTCTGTTTATTGACACGTCTCCTTGGTTTGATATCTAAAAGTAAATGCTAGATGGTTGAATTCCTTCATGAAATGAGCGTTGATTACAACTTTCGTGTGGGGCATTTTGCAAATTTCAACTGAATGAAAGCAATGTAATGTGTTTTCGCTTGCAGGAGAAGTCATACTTACTTTTTCATATCGACATCAAAGTAGTGTTTCCGCAAGATAATGTTTCAATGCTTACGACTTATGAAATCAAACAAATATTCGTGAAGAATATTCATTTTTTCATAAATTTCGCTTTCTTTTAGGAACTCGTGAAAAAATTCATTTCCTTTGTAATTACTTAGAACGGCGTAATGATCGACCCTTGTTATTGATAAACGCGTCATCGCATTCTGTAAGCAAAGCCATTCTAATCGACTATATCTCTTGTCATTGCTGTCACGTTAACCTATCTGGATGATAGGTGAGTGAATACGGCTTTGTTATGGCAGAATTCAATTTTCTGTTCCAATATTCTAGTTCAGAGTTACACTGCAAGACTTTTTGGATTACGGATAGTTCAGCATGGCTTCATTAAATGCTTAGCAACAGAAAACGTTATGCGGTTGAGAAGCTTTTTAATTGAATCCGGAAACTTCTCCAGGTGTACAGATATTGACTGTAATATCTCCGCATGGAATTATTCTCGTTTATTTCTTCAACATGTTGATCAAAATGATGTACATCGATAGAGATGAAAGAATGTTCAGAAATAGAGAGCTTTCTAACCAATACATAAATAATTGTACTAATTGTTGTAAAGAACTAGCCAAAACAATTGAATCGCATGAACGAAAATTGGATAATGTTGAAATAATGAAGTAGTTTCAGTGCGAAATGGCTTTCAAGTACTTATTGTTTATACTGAGTCTGAGCACACTGACGGACGCATTCTTTGGTGGTGGTGGATGTGGCTGCGGCGCACCAAGAATGTGCGCACCGATGTTACCACCTCTTTGTATGCCACGACTCCATTGTGGTGGATGTGGTGGTGGAGGTATGGGATGTGGCATGGGTTGTGGTGGACTCGGTGGTGGGATGGGCTGTGGACTGGGAGGTGGGGGAGGTTTGGGATGCGGTGGTGGAGGTATGCGGTGTTGTGGCGGAGGGATGGGGATGGGATGTGGCGGTGGTATGCCACTGTTGGGAGGATTACTAGGAGGATTAGGAGGACTTGGAAGCGGTTGTGGAATGGGCTGTGGCCTAGGAGGTGGTGGAGGTCTAGGATGTGGTGGCGGAGGTATGGGATGTGGCATGGGTTGTGGTGGGCTGGGTGGTGGGATGGGCTGTGGACTGGGAGGTGGTGGAGGTCTAGGTTGTGGTGGTGGAGGTATGCGGTGTTGTGGCGGAGGGATGGGGATGGGATGTGGTGGTGGTATGCCACTGTTGGGAGGATTACTAGGAGGATTAGGAGGACTTGGAGGCGGTTGTGGAATGGGATGTGGCAGCGGTGGTGGTTGCTGCAGGCGGACTTGTTGCTGCTGACACGATTGATTAATTACGGTGAGCAATATACTGCGTATCTATTAAACTTGTTTCGATTATCGCATTATTATGCTCACTCAGTAACACATGATAGTGATGTAACATTAATGAATAAAATATTACGGATCTTGCATATTATCAGGTCTGATCCTTCTATTATCATCTTACTGTCGTGGAAAGTACAGTTTGCAAAACGTCAATAATCCAATTCATTGCTCTCATTGATCTGTATGTAAAAGCAGATCATAGCAGAAATTGATTTGCATTGCAATTAATAGAATAATGAGTGTTGAACGTTCCAGTTCATTTAAATAAGTTTGCGTGGCTCTCACTGAAGAGAGACTCGTCCAAAACGATCGTTTGTTCATTTCCGAGAATTGCTCACACATTGGACTGATGCCTTCAGAAACATGGCATGTATCCACCTCATGTCAGATAATCCTCCCTAATCATTATGTGCATAATTTGATTAATGCGAACAATGTTTTCAGATTATCTGTATTATACTGCTTGTAATATTGTCATTCGTTGATCGCGCATAAAAGAATCTTGATGAGTAACCACTGCAAGACGATGATACGGCCACAATGAAACGATTGCGATCAGTAAGCTCAATAACGTTTACGACATATCTCATCTGCAACTTTCAATTGATTCTTTTCGATGTTAATTTCACTGACATTATTACTGTTCATCATGCTTATTTGTCAATAATATATTTTCCTATTGTGTTTCGTTCCATGATATTCAATAAAAACTCATCATAATAAATAGTAATGTGTGTGTCGATCATCACGAAATACGAGATCAGAATGGCAAAAACGCGATTCGAGCGTTTTGTATGGGTCACTGAAGATTGAACGGTAGCGGCGGATATCATGACATATTAAAGTCGGCCGTGATTAACGTGAAGGTTCATGAAGAAACGTGCGATGAACAGAAACGGAATGTAATACGTAATTGAACCATGAAAACGGTACAGTGAAATGAATGAAATGGAGAGTTCATCAGCAGAGAAGTGACGATGCCGGCGAGCTGCAAGAATCCTTCTCAATCGGAACTACCGCATTGGAATGTGAAGGTAGTTCACTTTTGTGCATTTCAACCGCAATGGTTTCGTTTTCAGATTACAAAAATAACGCATTTATGCAAATAAGACTGCCTAAGAGATAATGCCGCATGTGATTGTGTGACTTAATACAGATCATAATAAATCGCAATAACTGGTACGGATTCGATCGCTCGACAAATGAACGTCATCGTCCTTCATCTTTGAATGTCAGGTGTATATGTTTGTGTGCAACATTTTATGCTCTAACTGCCTCAGGCGGTTTAAGTGTTCCGTTGGCCAAATGAATAATGATGATTAGGATTCTGCATGCTTTCGGAACATTCACAATCGGCTTGTTGTGAATCAGCAGCTCAGCCGACTATATAAACCAAAATCCACACCGTGAAAGGACCACTCTTATGCATTTGTTGATTTGTCTTTCATCTGCTGTTTCCCACTGCTTGAGGCATTTCAATTGCTTATTGTTACTTATAATCATTTTGCTCGCCCCAACTTGACTCGAAGCTTTCCGCTCTATCAAGATGTATATCACTGATTTGTTTATTATACAATAGCAATTGGGGTATCAGATTACTTAAATTAGGAATAGTGAAAAATTCTAAGGGTTACTTAGGGGCTTTTAGAGGATGGGGTTACATAAATTTTACGAATAGTGAAGATAATGCACAAATTTAGAGTATAATTCGAGCGTCAACTTGTTCGTCATCATAATCTCGGTAGAACTTCGCAAAATGGTTCAAGCACACCTGAAAATCGTGTGAATGTCGCGCTCTGTTGTTCAGACATCTTAGGAACGTTACTAACTATTGCTCTCATAATCAGCGATAACTGCTAACAATTAATGCAAACTGCTTATACGAGCATATAGCACCTAAGCAGTCGCGTAATGAGCAATTTGTAATGAGCCTTAGTGTTAGTTTTTCAGTCAGTGTTTCCGTGAAGCGATTGAATTAGCCAGCATTCAACTGGGCAAAGAATGTTGTCGTGATTTATTGTTGAACGTTGATAATTCTTTGTTAGATCAATGCCACTTTCAGATGTATAACACAGCCGTTGTTCTCGTTTGTGCTACACTCGTGGCTCATTTTGCTTTGAATGAGGCATCTTCGGGATGTGGTTCGTCTGGATGTGGAAGTAGGAGTTCGGTTAGTGGTTACGCTGGTGGTTGTGGTGGTCATGGCGGCGGCTGTGGCAGTGGTCATGGCGGTGGTTGGGGTTGGGGTTTGCTGGGCTGCGGAATGCCAGGTGGTGCTTTGCTAGGATGTGGAACTGGAGGTTGCGGTGGATGTGGTGGTGCGGCTGGTGCTGGTGGACTATTCGGCTGCGGAAGTCTTTGCGGAAGCAGTGGATGCGGTGGACATAGCGCTGGTTGTGGTGGTGGTTTGCCGGGCTGCGGAATGCCAGGATGCAAAACTGGAGGTTGTGGTGGAGGTGCTGGCTTAATCGGTTGCGGAAGTCCCTGCGGAAGCGGCGGATGTGGTGGACATAGCGCTGGTTGGGGTGGTGGATTACTGGGCTGCGGAATGCCAGGATGCAACACAGGAGGTTGTGGTGGAGGTGCTGGTTTACTCGGCTGCGGAAGTCTTTGCGGAGGAGGTGGATGCGGTGGAAATGTCGCTGGTTGTGGTACTAGCGCATGTGGTGCAGGCTTACCCGGTTTTGGAAGTCTTTGCGGAAGCAGTGGATGTGGTCAACATTGCAGTGGCGGTGGTGGTGGTGGATGTGGTGGTGGCTTACTGGGCTGCGGAATGCCAGGTGGTGCTTTGTTAGGATGCGGAAATGGAGGTTGCGGTGGTGCTGGTGGATTATTCGGCTGCGGAAGTCATTGCGGAGGAGGTAAATGCGGTGGACATGGCGCTGGTTGTGGTGCTAGCGCATGTGGTGCTGGCTTACCCGGTTTTGGAGGTCTTTGCGGAAGCAGCGGATGTGGTCATCATTGCAGTGGTGGTGGTGGTGGATGTGGCAAATAATCTGAGGTAAACGATTCTCATTCTCATCAATCTGATACATCGCATATTATGTTACAATTATCCACATTCACATGCACATTCGCTCTACCGCTCCTCCTTTCCTCACGATAAAACATTCATCCACAAAACTCACCCAAACTGGACATCATAAGAATATCCACTGTTGTTTTCATTCATAACAACTATATTAAAGTGTAAATTCAACTACCGTATTCCTTCATATCCAAAGGTGCCACGAGCCTAATCAAACAATGTATAATGAGGCTATCCATTGGGAGTGGCTACATACAGAATTACAAAAGAACATAAAATTCATCTGAAAATATTTTAAGTTGAAAATTTTCAGGTGTCTGTATCAATGCCGATGGCAACTGTATTAAACTGTGGTGCTTGAAACGTCTGTGATCATCGTTTTTTTTTTTTTTGTAATGATTGCATGTCTCCTCACCATACCTAATAAACGTTGTTCTCATAAACTCAAAAATTGACTTCATCAAACATTTAACGAACGTCCACTTCTCCCGATGTTATATGACCATATTATTATATCGCTAATTAGAGTATACTTAGAAACTCTGTGATTACGTAGAACAGTTCTTTTATATTGATCAACGCTGGTGTACGATCAACGAGAAGTGCAACTTTTACTTACAAACAATTGTGGCAAATGAACACATCGCCAGACTATCACTAAATCTCACTGCTATTTAAGACATTCTCGTAACTATGCCATTATATTCCACCTATCACGAACATGTAAAAAAAAGTGATTATGGATGATTCCCAAAGGCGAACAATTACTGCATAGTTAAACTAAGCATTCGAGAGTGGCATACTGCTGCAACGGTTAATTAGGTAGAAATCTCATAGAATTGATCGCTGAAGTTACGGTGTGCAACGAAGATGTTCTGTTTAAATTTTATGTTTTCAATAATCTTTGCAAATGCTTAGCATTCAGTCTTCAGGTAGCTTTAATATTACCAGGGGTAAGGCTATTGGTAGGTTATCATTTCAATTTCACCATTATTTTCAATTGTGTCATCTCAATTAATTGTATCATTTCAATCGCATCATCTTAATCGGTTACATCATTTCAATTAACCGACGTATCATTTCAGTGTCTCAGAAAAAAACCTGTTCTTAACCGTTCAGTTTGATTTGTCCTTCACTTAATTCGTATAATCGTTTAACAAAATTTCTCTTCGAACCCACAACAAATCTCTCATATAAATTCTGCCAACCTTTTTACATGCATACCTTCCCACCTTTAACTCTCACCAATGTTGTATTCTGATTGGCGGTTACCTATGTGGACGCGTTTATACAGAGAAATGCGGCGTTTTATTACAGTGAAACCAAACAGTGCTGAGAATCAACGACTAATCAAGACATAATTCGAAGGAAAATGTTTGTAAACTGCTGATCGCATAATCGTTGACACACAACTTCATTGCTGCTCTCAATTCGTTGCCAACGCAGTCGGTAATGAGGCATTCAAATTGTGAAATTTCGCTAGAAAGACCAAAATGGTTTTGTCTCGCTTGTGTCGTATTAGTTTCATATTTCCCATACCATGTGCTGCCTTGAGTTCATTCCGTTGCCTGAAGTAAAATTTGTTGCAACAAGTTGCAAATGCGCCCATCAATTATCGAACAACAGTGAAACTGTGAGGATTACGAATAATAAGGAAAATAGAGATTCAAGTCGTTTTGCCAATGGAATTCGCTTTGATTACCGTTAAAGGTTTCAGAACAATGATTGTTTAAGATGAGACTAATTTGAGCGTAACGCTTAGGTTAAGAAATGAATAAACCTACATTGAGTGAACGTCATCTGTGATTGTGAACAAACAGATGATGAGCAGTGAAAGTTTCAGTGAAATGTTCATGATGTAGTGATTGACTTGTTTTGACACTCTTAAATACCCAATCAACAATTTGACAACATCCTTGTTCAGGTAGGTTTTTGTTCGCAGTACCTGCACTGGACTGTACTCTGCCGAAAAACAAACTCGATTGGAGAAAATTATTGATGATTGATTATGAATGAGTTTTTTTTTTCTCGTTTACTAAATTTTCGTTTCATTTCATGACTACTGAATGTTTCACGTGAACGAACACTACGAAGTTGCTTCCTGGCAACCAATTTGTTTGCATTGAATTATTTTTATTATTCCACACTGATTTCATAAATTCAACGACATTTGTAAAAGATAGTTAGCAAATAGGACAAAAAGATTTCATTGTTCATTTCAGTACGGAAATTCATAAAGTTTGAGTAGAATACAGATAACAGTTAGCTGAAGAGGAAATGAGATATGGAAGATTGATATGGGACAGGTGATTGAAGCGATTGGATCTGTCTAATTATCAGTTTGTTGGCGGAGGGATCGTTGTCGTTTGTTGTACAACAGGCTGCCTTCCTCGAAAAACCAAGACTCGCTTCATTCGAATCATTTTTGCATCCTTCATAATAGTTTCACTCACGTCGTCTTGTGGCCTGAATTAGGAATCACTTGGAAACGTTATCAATTCCGTGCATCATTCTATCATCACGAAAATGGACGCTTATAGAGCGGGCATTTACAAAACTGCTTATAAGCATCTGCAAATACTTGAATTCAACTTTGAGAGTGTCCATTGGAATAAATCACAAAATAAATCATTACCTCATAATTAGTGCATTGTTCAGATCACATACAAACAAAAAATAGGCGTTCAAAACTAAAATGATTCTATCATAGTCTTGCACTAGATGGGGCTTAGGAACGTTAAGGGATCAGCCAAAATAAGCGATTAAACTTACATTGACTTAGTGTTATCAACGATTGCCAATAAACAAGTGATAAGCACTAAAAGTTTCATGGAAACGCTCATGCTGAAGCGACTGTTCTGTTCGGATACATTTATAAACTTACTTTTATACTCGCTGTTCGTACACAAACTGTCAACTTTCGTATTTTTTGATGAATGTTTCTGAACTGGAACTGCTCACAAGAAACAACACGAAGTAAAAGATCTTGCTGTGCAGTTCTCTGTGGACGCTTCCTGGAAAGTACATTTAATCTCGTTGTGTTTATCAGTGCGTCTGTGGTAAATTTGATTTCATGTTATGCTCCATTGAATTGTTTCACTTGGTTGCTTGTTATTTTATGTTTTTGTCAATTCATCTCATTGATTATGATAATTTTTCACGAATAAAATCTTCTTTATTGATTCCAGAACACATAGTAGGATCGCTTTGACTCCACATTAAAGTTTTTACTCGTTGGAATTCTGCTCTGCGGTGAATTCTTTACGCTATGAGCTCGTGATGCCATCGGGAAATCCATAGCAATTGAACACAAGCTTTCTTCGGATGAAACTTCAGCGTTTCCTAACGAGCTATTGGATCGCCGAAATAGCGCATAAGGAATTATTTAGTGTCAGAAAAACACTGATCGACTACACGCAATTGTTCGTTATTATGTAAAAAGTGCTGGAACGAGTGGCTCATTTACAGCCACAAAATCTGATTTAAGAACAATGGAAAACAATCCATGAATCAATCCATGAAAACAATCCGTAAATTTTCAGGGTTACTAAAGCGGAAAAATGCTGTGAATATGGTAATGTTCAAAAAGCACATAGTTGCTAAAATACACGTATCGGATGGCTAATGAAATTTGCGTTCAGTGAACTAACTGCTCATCGTTATGACTATTACTATTTTCATCAATTGAATACATGAAACATAAACGCATGAAACCAGTTGCATCTAGCGATCATCGATTAATGCGCTGTTTCCTATTTGAAACTTGAAATGATGAATTCAGTTTCAGTTTGAGCAACGTTCACGGTTCAAAAGCAATAAAATAACGATTTATTGTTGTATCTCTTTCGAACGACAGCATCACAATGCGCCGATCAACTCAAAATTTCACTGAAATTTCACCAATTCGTTTCGTTTCTTTTTTTCATTTGATTCTAAATAATGAGCAAATTTCTTGTTGTCCACAAGAAGTGACCAGGTCTCATTTCTACCCGAAAACTTCGGAAGTAAGTCAACCGGAATGCTTGCTCGATCGTAGGGCTTGTTCGCTTACTGTGGCTGTCTTTCTATCCATTGCACCACGAGCGTTCAGTCACCTAATACAACACAATTTTTTCATAGAGATAAATAACCAGAAGAATGGAGATAAGTAACGAGAAGCAACATTACAATGCTTTATTTCATCAATAAAGCGGAATGAATTCAGACTTGAAATATAGTTTTTGCAAAACATTTGAGACACAACGTATTGAGAGCGATTGATCTAATATTGATGGTCTGTTTGATGCGTGATTGTATTCTGTTGCATTATGATGTTGATGCAGTTGTTGTTGGTAAATGCGAGTGGGGAACTTCGGCTTTGAACACCAAGACTCTTTTCATTCGCACTAACGATGCATCCCTCATTTCAGCCGTATTCATTTCTTTTTGTTGCCTGAAACAAAAAGCATTTCATCGTGTGAGGTTAGCTGTTCAATCGCTGACAAAATGAATCCTTATCAATTATTATTCAACCAGCACAGTGAATGAATGAGTTTACCGGATTTTGCGCTCGTAAAACTCCTCAAATTATTGCGCACACCTTCGCACATCTCTCCTTTATCCACCGTCATCTCACATAAGATAACCTTTTTAAGTCAGCGATCAACACTCAATGCAAGTGTTTCTCAATAATCGCGCAGTGTCAACAATGAAAAACAGTAATTTCACCTATCAAAACTGTGTGTTGGTTCTGCGGATACCAACCGGTTTGGTCATTCAATGCGATTTGATCAGTCATTACTTTTCATAGGAAGTCCAGTGCACATTTTAAACTGAAGCTTATTAGCAACAGCATATCCGATGCATTGCAATAGCCTCTTGAGTAATCTCGAAATTAATTAGAAGACAACAACGAACAAGCACATGCCCTCATGAAAACGAGCGTTTTTCTCATTAACACACAGCTATTCCCTTGCTGAATGACTATTTGCGCAGCAATAATAAACAAACAAATAGATAAGATGCCGTTCAATGCATATTTCCTTTTCGAGAGCTCACGCTTATGATACCGAAAATTGTCGCCATTTCACAGCGTAATATTCACCTCCCAAAGTGCTAATAATATTCCATATTACATTCACTTCAAACACAACAAAAAAACTGGAACTTTAAGATGTGACAATGATCTAGTTTTGAAATTTCGATTGGAACAGCTAATGAAAAGTTGCGAATTTGAAAAATGAACAAACTCACAATGACCGCGTGTTATCGATGAATAAACATAAACAGATGATAAACAGTCGGAAATTCGTTGAAATTTTCATGACGAAATGGATGATTTGCTTCGAAGTATTTCTAGATTAGTTTATATACTGATTCAGCAATCTGTCAGCATTCCTGTTTCTCACATTTTTTCATTTCGTTTTCAGTGCAACTGTTCTGCAACTGCTTTTTTTGGGGGAATACACAGTGTTTTTATTGCTGTTGCTGCCGTTGCTTTCCCTGTTTTGATGAATTAAATCAAGTTAGGTGGAGGAACATTTCGTATGCATTTCGAAACGTGATCGAATCACATTGAATTACATCCTTCAATTGCATCCTATGAAAAACAGCTAAAGCTCGAAGAGGTGTGTTCATCTCAAGAAGGCAAAAATTCGAAAGATGAAAGGCATATCATCGCAGCATGAAAAGCGCATTGAAATTCCATGCTCTTAATCGTGATAATTCACATTTTCAAGTGCAATTCACACTCCTTAATTATACATTACTATTGTCCATATGCAACACAGCGGAAACAATTCGATTGAATTTAATGTTGGCGCTTGTGTTCATAATCATAGAATAATCTTATTATCATCCTATTGTACACCTTACTGAGAAAGCATACGAACATTCAGCTACTTTTCCATTCTTGACATACCGATAGAGCAATTCATTGCTGAATTTTTTTCCAATTGCTTTATTAACTGTTGTATATCATTCAAAAATGCGCAATGCGGGAGGCAAGCTCCGATTTGCAGTTTACGGATTATGCATGAAGAAAATAAATTTCAAAGGGAAGAAATAAATGTCTCGATTCATCAGACAATTGCTAAGAATCGTGAAAAAATTCACAAACACATCTGAACTCGTCGCTAAACGTTCATACTCAAATTGTATTCAAAATGCCATGACTTGTAGACAATGTCTGACGATATGAAAGTGCAGACATTCTTGAAAGATTTTATCTATTTGTTTCAGCACTATCACTTTTAGAATTCACTTGGCAGAAGACATCCAAAAAAATTTGAATCATTTCAACTATGAAGGTTCGAGTAATTGCATGTCCCATGTGGACGAAATCAAATGTGATGAGAAACACAAAATTCATTTATCAACATTCCAACAAAACATCCAAACGCATCAAGCAGACGCGCTTTTGCTTCATAAAGGGCATATTTTTCAGGCTGCATATCATTCCTAACTGATTTGAGCAAAAACCTCTATCACAATGACCAATCTACCATTGTTTCTTTCATGCTCTCAAACAGTGCGCATGGAATGTCGTGAACATATCATTAACCAAATTGATCCCTTCAGCCCAATTTCATCTATTTCGAATCCTTCAAGAAGGGGATGCTTTCTGAACAAGTATTCCATTAAAGTAGGCAGTAAAGAACAATCCAATCCCTTAGAATTGCAGTAAACAAAATAAAGACGATGTTGTGAATTTTTTATCACAGTTTAGTCGGCTCAATTGCATGCTCAAGCCCACCGGCTCTTTTCACTGAATCACAATCGCAGTGCATTCTGATCAGCGAAAAACCTAACGAACGATCTGATTTGAAGTAAACATTGGTTACCTCCATTGTAGTTTATTCTAACGATTTGTAAAGATAATTCAATTTGTGGTATTCAGGCAAAATTATGACGGTGATGTTGTGAATACAAAATGCAGACCTGAAACAACGAAACGTCGAATGGGTACGTCCATTGGATGTTCATAGAAAACACAATTCATTGGTGAAAAGAAACAATTTCGGTCATATCGACTGCTCACATATCCATCATCGCCATTCGACCTGAAAAGCGCTTCGCTACAACAACACCATTAAAATTTCCAACGGAATCATGGGACAATAACGAAATGAGATTTTCATTTTTTGCTCAATTTGACTTATTCCCCATCAACTGATGTGGTTATTTCTGATGTGAACTTCAGTTGCTATATTCTTTGCAACTGAATGTAAGGTCGATTTTCTGACGCAGTCGAATTTTGCTATAGAATCGAGTTGAAAAAATGAGAATTTATGCTTTGTTTATTTGAGTGGAAACAATCAGTGCAAAACTTACGCGACTGTTAATGCATATGGTTGCCTGAGATTCGTGAACAGCATTGGAGCGGCGTTGCTAAGAGGACTTAGTAAGCATAGAAGAAGTAAAACTCTACATATTGTCCGTTTCATTTCAAATCTGTCGGTCTCCATTGTTTTGCAGTGCGTTTGTTACTTGTCCTTTAAATATCCGACATCGTTAACGCACATCCGAATCAATCCAGAATAGCGCACTACTACATGCAGATTCATTCAACTGCAGCAGCCAAACGGCACGTGATATCAGTGAACAGATTAACCGCTCAGTGACAATTAGTGACAGATTAACCGCTCAAAATTTGCATTACGATTCATTAGTTCCGATTCGTATGTAATAAAGTGGGCGATAGGAAGGAAACATCAAGTACTTCAAGTACGATAGCACTAAGTAAGCAGAAATGGCAGGAAGAGAAACGAATATGAAAAGATTCGAATTGGTTACGATGACTGACCGAAGTTCGTTCGGTAAAATCCGATACGAATTTCGCTCAGAATACGAATTTCGGAATCTCAAAATATGAGTCCGGTCGGAGACCAAATGAATCGAACTTTAATTCTGTGGTCATCATTGATTTAAGTATTCCAAAAGAATGGAAAATATTTCGCTTTTTGGATCTGCTTGAATTTTCACGATGAAGAAATGCGTTGTCATGCAGAAGCTAAATTCTCATTGATGCGAACGCTATTGATTAATGAATTTTTTCCTGGGAATATTGCGAGGTTAATTCTGAATTTCACATTCGCAATGGGAATTATCCGACAACGATTCCCTAAATTCAAGTGTAGATGGACAATTCTATGCAGGAAATATGCATTCAACGGTTTTCATTTCGATTCATTCATTCATTTGTGATTTTTCATCTGTTTCAAAAATTACGGGACGATATCAGTATGAGAAGCACTGTCCGCTTGATGAAAGAAATGGAAGAACCACATTTTCATCATCAAGAAACTGATGACAAAGAAAATGCATAATGATCTGTCCCGTAAACTTTCTGGATTTGGAGACGTTCCTATGGATGAAACTTCAATTTGCTTGACACACCTTAATATGCCCTAAAGATGTTTGAAAGCTGGTCTAAAGATGCCGTCCGTTAGCACACGGGACTGATCGCCGCAGAAAGCAACGAAACTACCACACAACAGACGACGGTTTGGTGTAATTTGTATGAAGAAGCGGTGAACATAACCGCACCTCCCTCTGATGAGCAAAATTCCAGAGAAAGATAACATAGATTGCTTGGAAAAGTTCAATCTATTCATGCGTCTAGTCGGGCAAGCGCAATTTCTCTCTTCAAAAATGCAGTCAAACTCAATTAGAGAAAATATTTCTTGCATATTTCATCAAATTGCATATTTCTCGATCAACGACCAAATTCCAACTACAACTCAGACAATTAGACCACCACCAATATATGTTCAATCATTTATCGAGAATCGGGACCATCAATTCGAGAATGCAACAGCTAGTTTGATTACGTGAGTATACCGGTTTCAGATGATCAATCGCAACAGACAGCTGGGAAACTGAGTCTTTAGGGTTTTTGAATGAAGGAACGGTTTCCGAGCCATATTCGTTATTAATGGTCGTTGTTCATCAAAAAGTAAGGAGACAGGGTCTACAATAATCACTACATGGAAGCAAATCATCTGATTATTTACAGATTGGTTGATTTGTTTGCAGCGATTGAAACTGCTTTTGATGGGAAGCTCATGGATCGTCATGTATCATCATTTCATGTAAACGAAGCAGTTGAAGAATTTTGCTAACTTTAATGGTGAGTGATCGATCGATATGAAAGCGAAACTCACTCATTTTGTGGATTGAGCAGAAATTTTTGAGATGTATGTAAAATGAAACGACCAAAATGTGCATAACGTTTCCTTCGTATTTTATAATGCAGTATGCTCTAAAGCAAATTTTATCTTGTATATTCAATAATTTCACATTGCATCACCTAATTAAGGCCAAGCAACGTTTTTTTTTTGTAATGGTTAAACCTTGTTTGCTGGCAGAAAAAAAAACTTTCATGGTGCAGATTGATAAAAAGTTATACTCATTTTCTTCACAGTATTCAACTGAGATGCACAATGTTTTCAAATAGTCATCAACAAATTGCGTATCCTTTTGAGTGCTATTGTGGTTGTGTGCGCAAGCTTGAAACCAATAAAAATAAGAGAACTTTTCACAAGCAATTCATTCCAATTTTCAGAATCACACATGTTAATTTTGAAGAGCTTGCACACACCGAGTATCTTCAATGAGCTTGAATACGAAAGAGCCTTTCCATAAAGAATTCATGAAATGGTCCTCGACATAATCAGATGTTCTCTCGATATAATAACCGAACATGAATCTGAAGCATTTCTGAAATATTATCAACCAGAACACATTGCGTCGCTCTATCTCTTTGCAATTTTTTGCAGAATAAATTTCCATTCACGATTACTTTCAGCAGTCCTTATTTGTCAGATGCACAACTGCATCTGACAGTTGTGTCAGATGCAGTCACCTTAAAACACTCGCCGGAAATCTTTCAACTTATGCAAATTGAAAGTATCCTTTCAACAGTGACGAACTGACTACATCCGCCATAACATAACCTTTAGATCATCGGCACTGAAAACCAACGAGTTGCACTCAATTCCTAATTGGTGGATTATAAAATATAAACGAGAAAACGACTGAAAATTATTTAGCTGCAATGAGACAATATGCGTGATATAACATCATATGAATGAAGATGTAAAAAAAAACAACAATTCAATAAGATGCTCATTTTCTCAATCTGTGTAATCATCATATGGCATCAATCACATGCGATGATTATTCATTGATCAAATCAATTTAAAAACTGTGAAAAAAGCACTGAACAAGGGCAGTGAGAGATTTTAATGGATATCTGTCACCGAAGCAACTCGTCGCAATTGTCTCTGCTGACAACAAAACATTCTGAAAGATGTATTCGTGGAAAGAACAAAGCCTAGGATATGCATGCCTATGTATGGTGATAGTTCGCAGTAATGATGCATCACACACTTGAACGGATTTTGATACATTCAGTGACATCTCGTAGCAACGTTTTGATCGCAGATGTGAGCATTTGTTACTAGAGAGGATTTTAATATCTTTAATGAAACGGAAAAAGCATTTTACAGCCGCACTTCTCATTCTTCTAGAACATTTCCATGTGTAGGATTGTTGACACAGTAAGTTAATGCAAATCTCAAAACCCATATCCCAACGGAAAGGTTCTACTCCAAAAGCAAATACTGAAGTGGTTTCTGTAGTTGGTTGATGAAAATGACTGCAACATACGGGTGGACCAGACCGAAATGAGTGGATTATAATCATTCATACTTTTGTCATCGACGTTCATTTTATCACCGCTATCGCCTTTCACTGTGTTGGACTGCGCAACTTGTTAGCTACACTAATGAGCTAAAGAATTCACAATAAACCAGAATAAAGTTGTTTGTGATTTTCCGAATAAGACGGATTATTTAAAACTTCAAAATAGCTATTAAAACTTTCGCATGCAGCAATCAATCGCAAGCATTCAGCAACTACCATTTATTTGTTTCGATAATTGCAACTTTTGTTGCTTTTTGAATGGGTATGTTACCCATTCGAACTCAAATTATAGCGTTGATGGTAACACCGAAATGAGGGATATCATGTGTTCAACAGCACATCAAAATTCTTTATTTATTTTCTTCATGGTCCGTGATTTGAACTATACCCAATTACGACAATCCCATCCCCAATCCCGACATTTTTCAAGGCGACCGCATTTTCGAGATTGCCGACTTTCTCCATCTCTGACTCTTCCGGCATTATCGAGGATTCTCTTTCACCGAAATTTTTTGGATGAATTCCCTGGAGAATTCACGAAAATTAATAAACCTGAATCAAATCGCCAACACGTGAATTTGCAGCAATTTCACCAGCAGCGTTCACAGGATTTATGTGCTACTGCATCCTCATAAGCGAATTGTGCGAATTTTTGAGTTGGTTCTCTCGGAATGCTGCGGTTGTGTTATTCAATAGTGTTGATGCTTGCTGCGACTGAGAGGATGTCTACTCTACTCTGCAGCAGGGCAAGAAACCAGGAGAGGATTTGGTCACGGAAAGCGCAGCGTGGAGACAGTCTATTTGCAACAAAGGTACCACTATCCGTGACGCATTCTCGCTGTACCTTTACCGATATTCCCAGACAAGAAGTCGAGCACTTTTCAGTATGACGCTATGTTCTCGCTTATTTAACTGAACAGCTGTCATTCCTTTAATCTCCAGAATCCGTTCATACAAATAGGATTTGCGCATTTCCGAACCCATTGAGAATAAGATGAAAATGTTCGGTCGTTTCGTTGGAATAGATGTGAACGATTAAGTGTCTTATTAACTTGTTGCTTTTCTCGATTAGTGTTTATTATACTCATTACGCTGCATTGGTGACAACGCTTTCATGCGAAGTGTGAAAACAAGTGTAATTTGGTTGTATTTGATTGTCGTTCTACAATAGCAACAATAGCTGTTTTGTTCTTATAGCCACAATAAGTTTCACTAATTGCTCAAATTCTTTTGTCATGATACGTATGATCTCATAGTTTAATATCTCATGTTTTTATTGTTCATTTGATTCATCACGCAATGCGCACCTCTTGCGTAACACAAGCCGATCTAGTAGGTGATCTTTTCGCTTCAGTTCACAAAAGAACTGAGGAAATAGTGACGTTGTGGAGCAATAAGGTAGGTGCCACCTCAGTTTTGAACATTCCACTAAACTTCTAGTTTAATGGAATTAATAAACACGATTTAGAGTGATGAGCTTATATTCGAAATAGGATACTGAGAAGATCACGTGGGATATATGGATGGATCATAAATCAAACGTCATCTATAGTGTTTTCATTGTTGACAGCACATTCTATAAAAAGACCAATGGAACAGATTGTTGAAAATACAACGATAAAGACAGATTATTCAGTTACTTGGGAAACTGAAGTAAATCACCCTGGAGAAATGAGTAAATGCTTGTTAGAAAACGTATTGTTTTAGTGTTCACATAAATCAATAATCGCCTCAGCAAACATTTATTTATGCGTCATCAAAAAAAACATCTGCGGAAGAAATGGAGCATCAACGATTGCCCAAGACGAATGGAAATCAAAATTTCATGATATCATTGTTGCTACTGTTTGGGTACACTGCTGGAAAATGTTGCATTCAAACAAAAACAAAAAGGATAAACAGGAATAATTGAAGGCAGAGAAAAGAAATCTGCTGTGAGTAATCTTCAATTTACACTACAGGGGATCACACATGTAAACATATCTGTTGCAATGGCTGAGTATGTATCTGCTGTAAAATGACGTGCTATCCTGAAAAAATGATTGAACAATTGAAGCTTTTCGGTGCATTTTTGGATGCTCAACCAGCGAACATTCGCCTTTCAATCCTACGATGATCCTAGTCCAGATCAACTCCAAGTGATATCATAGAAAAAAAAGCAGACATTCGGAAATTAATAGTTGAAAATACATAGTTGTAAGTGATCAAAATTTCAGTGCAAATAATCATTGGGTAGGCATGAACGCACCTGAACAATTCTTCTGATTCGACGGTTGACAGCGATGCAAGAACGTTGGAAAGATAACAGTTTAATGGTAATTATATGCAGTGACATGGTGATTGCAACAAAAAAATGAATGGATGGATGCTATCTTCAGAAGTGGAAGTATGAAATGAAGCAGATTTTTCCAAGTAGAAAGTTCTCAGTTCATGATAATTAGGTGTATGTTGAAATAATGTTAAGCTCATCCTACCCTAGATAAAGTTTGTCGCAGATAATAGGCACATCCAATTGAGCAAAATACAATGTTTAATCATCATCTAACATCCTCCCATCTGAAGGAGACGAAGACAAGAGAAAAGAGAGAACAAATTGGGAACAAGAAGAAGAAAGTGAAAGGTAAAAATAGGGAAAAAAAAGTACTAATCCAGCAAAATATATCCTAGAATTCGGTTATTTTTTGGACCAGACCATTTTGCGTCCCACTCCTCCCCCCCCCCGTCGCCAAAAACATTCTGACTGCGACACTGCTCACTTTTCAATGAATGCATTTCGAGCAACATGCACAACTGACATGTGATTATGCTTCAAAAGTTTATTACAGATTATCAGAGCAATTCGTTATTTTAGAACAGTGGTTCTCACGTTCGGGTGCTCCATTACCTCTTTTCATGATCTGGCAGTCCAACGTTACTCCCACCCTTTCCGTCTGATACAAGAAATTATGAATTCAAGGCATAAATTCAGGAAGAAACGGAAAAAATGGAAATGCATGAAAAGCTATTGTCCATGACATGCTCACTTCAAACTGATTCAGATGGATTCTCATTCTTTTCAAACGTGTTGTATTTATTCTCATAGCTATTACGTGCGAGTATCGTTCTCTTCATGAGTTTTTCTCATTCACTTCGTCTCATTTCACTTCACAGTTCGAATCAATTTCTTATTCTGTAGCATATACTATTTACTGAATGCGTTGACGAGTGTTGACAGCCGAAATCAACAATACATCAATCGAATATTATTGCTCAACCACGTTCGACAGTCAAATGATCAATTACAGAGTGTATTTGATAGAATGAGAATTTGACTATAATTGTTGAGTGAAATGAATGAGAAATTAGCAGAAGCGAACAATTTTGGTGATAAAAGATATAAGAGCGATTGTAGTAGCAAGGAAAAGAATGAAAACGCTGTTAAAACAAATGATAACCCTGTTAGACCTGGACGAGCTAGTAATACTCAGAAAATAAGCGAATGAAGAGTGTTGCCATCAACTAACCGCATTTACATACTCGAGTTATAAAGTATCATCACAATGGGGTTCTCTCATGACACAGAAACTGCACGAAACACTAATTTTCCGACCCCCTCCATTACCCCTTGACACCTCCAAATTACCCAAAATGGGTCATTCCACCTCCCACCCCATTCCCATGAGAACCATTGTTTTAGAAGAAAGACGTTGCGATCAAAAGTCATCCTGCGTAAGCATGTCCGCAGAGGAATTGACACACCAATGATAATAAGGATAACGCCATCACAATGAAATGACAGTCAGATTCATGAATCTATCAGATTTCAGTTGAATTCAAACGATTACGAGGTTGAGTGCTGTACAGCAAAATTCAGACAATACAGTGAATTTTGCTCAGATATGCTACTCGATAGCGACAGTGATTCAATTCAACTTTCATTCTAATGAATGACTGCTATTGTGAGACATGATGCGTCCGTTCGGTTTTATACCTCAATGCAGCAAAAATGTTATCCAGAGTGTTTAGGGTATCACGTTTGATCTGTACACTTTTGGAATGATTTGAATGCTTTTGTCATCCGATTGCAAAATCGTAATCAAATATTCAAATTAGTGAGATACGCATACAATGCATGGATTTGCTATCACTAATTTGCGTAATGGATTGATTATTACTTGGACATCGAATGGTTGTTTCGTCAATCGCAGTGGGCGATCGGCGGAATATTTATTTTATTAGAGTAATGATTATTTATTGAATTGGTATTTGATTGCGTTTAATTGTGCAAAGTATTCACGGCGACCAATTATTTACTCGGTTGTGTTCGGTTGGCCTGCTCGCCTAGCCAGCGGGGTGGCGTAAATTGAGGCTAAAACAATGCGCACGGAAACGCGAGCATTGTGGCCAACAACGTTATAAACGTTTGATAGCCTGGCCGATCTAACTACCTGATCCAGGTAATTTGCGTCATGATGGTGAATAGGAATAATAATAATGCGCGCACAAGGTTTAAATTATTCATAATAATGTTTGCTCTCATCGCGTTTTTTTTCGAGACTGATGACGTTACGCACCAACTTGTTGTGCGTCAGAGCGATTGTTATCTGTTTTTTTTTTGATATGAAATTTGATACCGTTCAGATTTGTGAACTCAAGCGTACTGCTCGTGAACACTGAAGGTGTGTGTCATGGACAACTAATACACAGGAGAGGTTATTGGTTATGTAACACTCTTTAAGGTAGCATTTATTAACATTGAGGAAAAATTTTTAGTTGATAACAGTTCATTAATATTTGGTGCAATAACACGTGATTATCATTATTATTATTTTTATTATTATTATTGTTATTATTATTATTATTATTATTATTGTTGTTATTATTATTATTATTATATCAACAATTGCATGTGGTGAAGTGGACCTTCACGGGTAATGTCATTTACACATAGATTTATTGGGTAGATGAAATGTTTGACTGAATTCATGTTTTGCGTTTGGCTCCATAAACGAATCCTCGAGATCATCGGTGATTCAGTGCGCTCGAATCGCTCGTAAAATAACACCGATCCACTATGTCACCAAATGAACATTTGAGCCAACAAGCAATTTAAAATTCAACAAAATAATTCCCGAATACAATGGATCATGGATGCATTTGGTGACTTGCAGATGCATTCCAAATAAACTGAACAATGCTATTCATTCACAACGATAAAGTCACGCATACAGTTGTTTAGTTCTCGTTCTGAGGTTTTGTTCAACTGAATGCACTTGGTGATAAAATAATACTTACGAATTTACCAGTAGAGTTGATCAACGGTGAGAAAGCATAGGGCGATAGAACAATTGCGGTCACGTAAGCCGGTGAAAACACTGATGGTGTGAATATAAACGGACTTAGAACTATTGGAGACATAAAGTTGGGATTGAATATAAACGGCGAGAAGGCTAATGGAGACAGAACAATCGGCGATAAGGCTTGCGGACTGAGAATGAACGGATCGAATATTAAAGGTGAAAGAACAGCGGGATTGAGCGCACCTGGTGATAGAATGAACGGAGTGAACGCAAGAGGAGAGAGAATGACGGGAACGGCCAATATGGGCGAAAGAATTAATGGAGCGAATATTTTGGGTGATGTGATGATTGCAGTGAATATGGTAGGACTGAGTATAAAAGTACCAAAAATTGAAGGTGAATTGACGAAGGCAGTGAGTACAACCGGAGAGAGAATGATCGGTTGTGATGCTCCGGCTGGATCGTTTATGAACGACGCTAGCACTATCGGTGATAAGATCACTTGACGTTTAGCACGTCGTCTCGATGATCTGCGCTCGAGCCCAATCGTAGAGCCTAATTGCTCAGATTCCTCTGCTGATCCTCCAGCAGCCTTTCGAAGTTCACGTAAATTCGTTTCAAGACGACGTCTGATCTCAACTTCACTCATCGACTTGAATAACTGCAGCGCTTCGGAGTCATTTACTGGCGAATTCTCACCGTACACATGTTCAAGCTGATCTTTTGTTAAAATCGAATAACCAGTTTCCTTGAAATCCTTGTACTGAAATCAATACTTTTTTAGGATTTGCATGCCAAAATTATCGTTTTTTTTGAATATTTTATGATAAGATGAGTTTACGAAATATTTGTTGAAGTTTTGACGTCAACGATTATTGACAAATTCGACTGTCTTCAAAAGATCAATCTTCGATCACCTGTTTCTTAGTGAAATTCGACTGTAAACCTTCGAACAATTCGATTTTTCGCCTCTCATGATCACCGACTGTTTCTGATGCATTTGCTTTGTCGAAGTACATCGGTTGACCATCAATGCCTCTCGGCGAGTTTTCCATACTTCCCATTACCTCCATCATCTGATAGTGCTGAAAAACACTACATATTATTC
>JAPYMA010002561.1:0-37406 GCA_035041965.1 Anisakis pegreffii
GTAGGCTTGAATGTCTTTACCCGAATAGCATCACAAAAATTAATATATCTCCTCGCAAAGTGGAAATTTTTAAGCCAGTGTTTCATTATTAGAAAGAAGAGGTTCTGTTCAATCGAAAGATGTATGAACATTAATATGTTTCCGGGCGAACCTGAGAAGACGGTATGCTTGAATGTATCAAACTTCTATTTCTATACTAATGCATTGCATCTAAAATGTCTCTGAATACAGAAAGTTATATTTCTTGTCGAGCGAATTTGCTCTGTTGAGGAGATCTAGCTATTTTATTGAAGATCTATAGTGACCATGTGCATATCTATGAGCAATTCAGCGCTAATTGAGATAGCTTCAATGACAAACAAATCCCATATCATGCTGTAAGCGATTTGAAAGAATTCCGTAACAGTAATTCGAAGAAACCCACTAACCCATGAGGTAGTACTCCTTTTGGATGCATTAGCTGGGGGCGTGGCTAGTTACCGTAGTCATTTAAACATGTGGTGCTACTCCTATTGGATGCATTAGCCGGGGGCGTGGCTAGTTACCGTAGTCATTTAAACATGTGGTGCTACTCCTATTGGATGCATTAGCCGGGGGCGTGGCTGGTTACCGTAGTCGCTTGATCCTGAGGTTACTACTGCCGTTTACTGCAATAACTGTAGGCGCGGCTATTTACCGTAGTCGTTCAACTGTGCAGGTACTAATCAGGTTAGATGCATTAACTGTTGGTGTGGCTAGTCACCCCAGTCATTCAACCCTTAACCGTCAGTACAGATTTGAGGAGAATCGGTTCAACTACCCATTCTTGATGTGAATCGGTCAACAATTGAACCGAATTCACCTCAAACTTGGATAATTGAACCGATTCGCCTTTTAGTCTTCGCGCCATGCGACACAATTTTTTCGCTACTCTTTCGTTCATTACTTATACGATACGCTTACCCCATTCCGTAATTTGCCGTATTTTGCTCGACTCGTTTTCAGGTCACCGTTTTCAGGTCAACGTGATCAGAGGCACGTTTTTAATGTTTTCACTTCTCCGATGATTGACTCCCGACGAATATTTCAGGCTCGAGCAAAATGATGTTACTGAATACTGTTACTGTTATTGAATGTTACTCGAGGCCAAATCAGCGAATAATTTTATGTAGTAAAACATCATTCATTATGTATATATAATACACGATGAGCGTTCGAAATCAAACAGCTAGCTAGGCAAATGTTGTACAGAAGAACAAAGTGAAACAGTCACTGAAGCATAGCGTTGAGAACAACGTTATGAACTCGTCACATTGTGAACGATAACCTCGCCGCGAAGCACATACAAACAACGAACCTATATAGCATACCAATACCACTAAAAACACTAAGATTCGAAAGAACTGCAGTATAAAGGAGGCGGATTACTGGTCATCTTCATAGACATCATCGACACACAAATCAAAGCTGCGAAACTCTCGAGAAGAAACGCTTCAAATAATTGGGAAATGGAAACTCGTATATTCAATCGATCAATTCAACTCGAACAACCAAATGAATCAATAGACAAAGCAAAAATTTACGAATATTCAACTGAATCACTCAAAAACGAACTGAAAATAAACCGTCGAGAACACTTCACTCATCTCGATTCTGAAGTATATTATAGTATAGATACAATCAAACGACAAATCAATGATGATAACAGACTTCAAAGGAATTTAATTTAACAAATAAAAACGAACTGAAATGAAGAACCTAGGGTTACAATATAATTATAAGAATTACGCTGAAACTAATAATAATAACAATAATAATAATAACAATAATAATAATGAAAACACGCCGAATGAATACAGTTTCAAATCTGGGATGAACTTCAATCTATTACTAGCAATATTATGATCATTACTATTATTGCTTGATTATTATTATCATTTATAATACACTTAATGACTGAAGAATCATGACAACATCAAATACAGATAGATAGACGTTTGAATGATTACAAGCAACGAAACAATGAACAAATGATCGCAAAAAGGCCTCTAGATGTGGGCTTGTTTTCGGCAGAGATGGGTTGTTGATGTATTAGGGTTGTTGAGTGAGTGCTGATCAAGCACTGAACGGCGATCTCATAAACTGATCAAAAACGAACAATTCAAAGGCGACATCTGCTGATATCTGAGGATAACAGGTGCAAAGGTTGAGCTAATGACACTGAATGAATACTTTGGAACGAGGAGGGAATGAAAAAGGATTATTGGAGATACTAAATAGGATAACTTATCTGGAAAGGAAGTGGGAATCGATCGCAAAAATTTCATCCATCTACCATCCAAATGGAATTTCAGTGAAGCATCGACCTATTTAATGGAACAACAACAAGAACAACAACAACGTCAACTTCAACAATAACAACAACAATGAAATATCTACACGCAACAATTCAAATATTGTGGATTGTATTTTATATAAAATGATATAGCGATTATAAGGCAAATGAACATTATGAGACAGAATTTTGGTTGAGGACGGTTCGTAGACATTGATTGATACGATGAGGATGACGATGATCAGATGAGGCGCGTCCCTCAGAGAAGATTCTCTTCTTAGCAGATTCATTCCTCTCATCCTTTCAAATATCTGCTTCAATTCCAGGTAGATGATGAAAGTCAACAAGAAAATCAAGGTAGAATAAGCTCCTCAAGACGGATTGGGTTGGTTCATTTTTGTGTTCGCTTGCATTGTTGTCTTATCTGTTGCGTTGTCGTTGTATCGGTTCAGTTGTTGTCACATGGTACGGCCGTCAACAGCCCGGAATCGCGCCATATGCTCAACTTTGATTTGGTACTCGAATATGCAGTGGAAGCGTCACTTTCTGACCAAATATCCTCAATGTACGTACCGTTCGTCGTATCGCGAAGCCACCTGTAATTGAAATCAGCAATAACACTGTTTAAAATACTATCCAAAATTAGTGGGATGGGTACGCACCCAAAACAAATATCTATATGAATTATTCAAAGATCTAATACAGAGAGACATCTAATGAATTCAGAGAAACTTGGGCGTTATACATAGTTTTCCGATGAATATTATGCTTAATAAATAGTCACTTTCTTTCAAATATGGTGATTTCAAACAATTTTTTATCAATCAAACAATCGCTTGAACAATTAGTTAGTGCTGCAAAACTGCATAATCGAATACTACTTACCAGTCATTGCAGACGTTCGATGTGGCCATATCCGGAGCTCTCGCCCAATTCGGATAAGCACTATAGATGGCCGGTGTGCGCGGTGAGTCCAAGTTACAAATAGGTGTTGTTATAGCGGCTGCTGTTGATGTTGTAGCAGGTGTTACTGGCGTTTTGAGAGCGGCTAAATCTCGTAGAACTCTTTCAACGTTGGATCCACTGAAATCAATGTCATTCTTGAATCTCTATAACACATCATCAATAAACCGAATTCTATAAGATTCATTTCCGTCGCGAAAAGTGTAATCGTATAAAAGAAAAACGATCAGTACAATATTGAGTTAAATGCATAAGCTGGCGATTCCGATTAAGCCCGTTGAACGGCTTCGGCCCACAACCACTCAACAATAATGTCAACCTAAGACAGCCGGCGGCTGCGGCCGATGAGAATTTCCACAAATTTTCAACTCATCAAAAACGAAGATAACGAAGAAATCAAAGCAACAAATACGGGAACTTTAGATAGACTAATCGTAAAACAATTTACAACCGATCATTTCACAGTTTAATTTGCATAAATTTAACAGAAATAAGAAAATATAAAATTTGTATAATTGTGTCTGAAATGAAAATTTTAGGAACAAAAACCTACTAATGAGCCATATCAGCGATGAATTTGTCAGCATTGAAATTCAACAAGAGCTCATGACGTTTGCTGCTCGATTTTGTTTCATCGGCCATTTTGTTCGTTTCATTTTCTTCAATTTTATCGCTGATCTCACTCGATGACGACACTGCATTCAAATCCAATGTGCCAGGTCTTTTCAAGTCGAGTGATTCCTTGAAATGGTACACGAGCATAAGATGCTGAATACGAAATATGAAACAAATAATAGTGTGGATAATATCTGAGTGTGCCTTTCGAATTCCTATTTTCATTCCATTTAACATCACATTTTAACAAATTTTTTGCCAATCCCTCTCCATCACATGATTTTTGAGCAGTTATAAATCTGGATGTTGAACAAAGAATAATTTTCTTCAGAAGATATAAATGAGTCGAGAGAATCAGAAAACAATGGCGTAATGGAAATGAACACGGATGAATGAACACTTCAATGCAAAAAAAGCAAACTAAAAAAAGAGGGAGAACAGAAAACAAATCAATAAACAAAATGATAATAAGGAATGAGGCATAAGACGAACAGAACACGACAAGTACTAACAATTTTTTGAAAGAGCTCCTCGGGCATTAGAGCTTTCTCGCCTAAACCTTTCAACTGAACAGATCGACGAAATTTGAAGGACTTAAGTAAATATTTAACAGTGTTCCAGAACACACATTCTCATTGAAATGATCAAAACGAGAACGCATTTTGAGCGATGATTCACAACTGTTTAATGACAAAAATTTTTCAACAGCTAATGAGATGGCGGCGGCATTATTTGATCTTACAATTAGAAACGTGAATTCAAATCTTTTGGTCGAGAAAATATTACACAAAAACTTTTATGAAATAGAGGCGAAAACAGACCTCCGGCACTGCAAATAAACGAGAGAGACACTTGAGAAGAAGGAATTTCTCGTATTGGAAAGACTTTTTCACTGTTTGTTTGACGACTAATAAACACTAACAACACCGCATCTGTTTCGTGAACAAAGATTCTCGTAAAATTCTTTATGAGACGATTGATAAAAAAATTGATGCCACCAAGAAACGGAAAGAAGACATTCGGCCGAACAATAATTCTATTGCACAAATAAAAAGATTTGCATATCGGCAGAAAATGAGTCAGCAGAAAATTTCCATCTCCTCGTACTGTCCGTGATGAGCTGCTGCTGACTAAGTGAATGTGAATCAATGCATCGATGCTTTCATTTTTTTCGAATTGCTCAAAAATTCAAAAAACTGATTATTCATTCACATTCAGTGTGTTCACCATCAGCATTATGTTTGTACTATCATCAATCGCGTAACGTCAACAAAAACTCGCATTTCTATTAATTGTAAGCATAAATGTGCTGCTCTGATCGTAGCATGCAAAAAAAATTTCAGTCGTAAAGAAAAAATAAGTTCGATTGTTGTTTGATAGCGCAGGTGAGACAAACTGGCTCCACCACTTCATATTAGTCAACAAACAGTCGTAACAAAGACAAAAAATGGTTTTCTTAATCTATTAGTTTCGTTCGGATATGTTTTGTTGTTTTTTTTCTCAGAAGAGAAAAACGTGACTGACTCTTTCAAGAAGAACGACTCTTTTGATAATTACCACATTTATTAATTCATTGCGGAATGTTTGCTGAATGTTTTTTAAATGAAATGATTTGTTGAATAGAGGCAACTCACTAGTCATCCACTACCACAATGCGAAGTTCGTCCTCAATGAAAATGCGCAAAAAACTGATGGGATGACTAGAATTTCGGGAAATACACAAGATAAGTGAATCTCAAAATAATTATCCTTTGTCACCGAGAAAAACGGTTGCCCCTTTTCATTCAAAAGGGAAATGAATATATGAAACGAGATTAGACGCGATGATTCATTTACCAATCGCCATTACTGACATCGACATCATCGGCAGTTCAATTTTTGAATGGATGTTTTCTTCGATATCTAAGTCAGAGGTAACAAACTGATAATATCGGATAAATGAAATGTTTCTTGGAAGATTAGAACAAACGACCGTGACAGATAACAAGTGAAGCGATTCATCGATACAAATAACAAATAACAGACGTTATGAAAGGAAGTGATGGAATTGGGATGAGGGCAGCAAACTTAAAATATTGTAAGCAGTCTTCTTACCTTATTCGGTGGTGTATTTTCGACATCGTCGGAATCACATGATGAGGCGGCGGCAAACGTTTCAGGTGATTCCGGTCTATCGAACAAGCACGATGGCAAGTGAACCGATTCATCAATACAACACTCGCTGTCGTCTTCGTTCGTCATCTTAAAAATTAGCCAAACTCAATGGTGAAATACATTCCCCGTGGTCACCAACAAGAGCAATCTTATTATACTGATGATAATGATCAACATACATCGTCCAGTTGCAGTGCACGATCGCACTGTTCGGCCACATAGTCGATGTAGTTGTTGTCGTCATCGTAGAATATCGACGAGTCATTACGACCATTTGACGATAGCGTATTTAGGCGATGATGCGGTGGAGGCGTTGGTGTGCCTTCACTCAGCGATGACAGCGTGGACATCGAGGACGCTCCGCTTGAGAATGGATCCTGATTGCATACTGCACTATCGGCCAACTTATAGGCTGGTGGTAGTTGTCCTCTTGCCAATGCAGCACCGTATGATGTGACTTGAGGTTCTTGTTGGTGTGCGGCATGATGATGGTGAAGGAATTGCGCACCACGTGCAAAGTCTGTGCCGTTTAAACAATTCAAGAAGGCAGCGGCTATTGTTGGAACCACTCCTGCCGTAGCGCCGCTAGACGATGAAGATCCTGAGGCTGAGCTCGAACTGGATGTTGACGATGAATTCGGTTGTCTTCGTTTCCAGCCATCCACTGATGGCATCTCGAAGTAATAGCCATCGCTAGCCGGATCATAGTATCTGAAAGTTTGCGAATTGAAAGTTCTGAATGTTGATAACATCTATTCGTTGAATCTTTTCAACAATCGCTAATAAAAAGTTTTTAAAAAACAGCAATATTGGATGGCTTTTTCACATAAATTTTCAAGAAAAATCGCTTTGTCAAAAAATCGCTTTGCTGCATAAATCTTTTCCACAACTGTTATCGACCGCAGTGATTTATTTATGTGAATGCTTCGAAGATTTCTCTCATCATCAGTGTGCTTGCCACATTGTTCCCAGAAACTCACTTGATTTGTGGACCAGCATAATATGCAGCCGCAGCATTCGCTGTAGTAACTTGTGGTAAGAAACCGTACAGATCAGGTTGTAAGCACGCGAATTGTGATGGATCTCTTAAGAACGTTGCGTACATCTCCTGGAAAATTGCACGAATTATATCTCATTTTTTAAAACATTAAGAGATCAATTAGACGTATTAAGCGTCAGAAAGTTGAGATGAAACAGAATTGGAATGTGAAATGAAATCAAATAATAAAATCAATTTACCTGTTCCATACGAGTTCGTTTTTGGGCATTCACAGGCATACGTCTTCGCCAACCTCGTGAGCCCATATTTTCGTAATAGAAGCCATCGCTTGTTGGATCATAGTACCTAAATGCGAAACGATACTTTAAATTGTTACAACAATCACCGAGTGTTACAACAATAATTAACAGTATAACTTCAACAGTTTGCAGGAACATCCCCACATCAAAAAACAACACGTTGATTAGGATCATCTGAAGCAATACTGCGAAATAACCTGCAGATGAAAGGCAATAGATGACGAGATAATGTGGAACGATGGGAGTTAGAACACAATTTTTCTGCGCTGAACGTTTTAGATGAACATTGCTGGTAGGATCTTAGAAATGCTACAGGATCAATAAGTATGATATCAGAACTTACCAATAGTCATCCTTGTTGTAGTCACCTTTTGTTGTTGGTTGCTTCGCATCACGTGTATCCTCTGATTTACCTGAAATGCCAAGCTAATGATTCAGGGAATTCATTGAAAACATATTGTTTTCATTCGAAATATCTGTCTCGAGTTTGATCAACAAATCAATCATCTAAATCAAAACAGAACAACTGGACGCAATACATAAGGAAGTTCACTTTTCATCTGCACTAACACTGTTTCGCGTAGATGAGCCATTCGCGAAACAATGAAAACGGCTAAATGAAATCGCTGAATTCAAATAAATTTGTGCGCTTGCGTTTCGCAGTGTACAAAAAAGTAAAACGACTGAAAGTTTTGTTCGATTGCAAAAACCGAATATATTTATATATGGACGCGATTGTTGCAAACGTTGCAAAATTGTAGCAAAATTTAAATTTGATACAAAAAATTTTTTGCTAACGAATAATCATTTTTTGTGAGCGCTTTGCACTCATTTACTGATTTCTATTAGAAAGCGAGCGATGTGATGTCATTACGTTTGCTAAATTCAATTACATATTCTTATCTCATCAAGCAACTTTTTCCGTGATTTTTTTGGGGAATCTCTTCGCTCTCTATTGCAATTGATAATTTTTGATTTCATGATATGGAAGAATGTAATAAACACAAAAACATAAGTGCACAACGGGTATTTGCTGAATATGCTTTATATATTTGCTATAACTAGATTTTGTTTGGTTTCAAATGAGATCGACCTGTGAGACTGACTGCTTCAAATTAGATAACTAGATTTCAAGCATATCAAAGGAATGTATGTGCGTCGAAGAGAACATTCCTCACGAATACATAAACAACTCTTATTAAAGAGATTTTGAAAAATAAAGCATTTTGAAAGAAATTTTTCGATGTCTCCAAAGAAGACCCAGTAAAAAACTCTTCCATCGGTTAAAAGCACCACTATACACATGCATGTACTATTCGCTTACAACATTACACTATCAAAATGGTTCTTTAATATTGCAAAATTACTTGTTCATCAGCTAAATGATGATGTTAAAAATAGAATTTGAAATCTGAAACTAACAAAATGCTGAAACTGAAACAAAATTCTGCAAAACTTTCAAATGCCCACGTAATTTAACACTGCAACAAGTTCCCTTCATTAATCATCCGATATGGCAAGGATGCAATCGCTTTTTTGCAAATGCATAAAAATGCTCTCGTATCTTTTTGCAAACAAAAAATTCTTGTTCAAATAATACATTTTGCACGTTTAATTTCATTAATTGTAAGATAACGAAGCTGAACATCAATTAAACTGAAACGCTAAACGCCTCTATAAAATTCTTTCGAAAAAGAATGATTAATATTCAAAAAGCTGCCTGCTTCCGTCTTTTCTTTTCAATGAATTGCTATCGCTGATGCTTATTTTTCTAATTAGTTGACAGATATTCTTTGGCATGTGGCATGTTCCAGCTTGAGATGGTTGATGGTAAACTTGAGAAGAAAAATGATTCGATGATAATGGTAGATGATAATGAGGAGATGTGAAAATTAATCTCTTAGAGTATATGCGAAAACATGATATGCCGTGTAATTCGCTTATGATGGATACTCATCCTTAAGATCTTAAACTGATCAGTTCCTGATGCATTCAGTCGCACTGACAAGTCATTGGCTTTGTCCGTATAGATTGCTTACGCGAATGTGAATGATGTAGCCGAACTAATTCAGGAATTGATAAAAACCTCACGTTATTTTTCAAAAACATTTTCAGTGAAACTACAATAACAACTACGGATTAATAGAATGCAATAACAACTCACTGTTGGTATTGTTCGTTGAGTCAGCGTTATTATTAGCACCATTGACATCGTTGTAGGATGATGACTTGGACTCGACTGATTTCTTTTGTGGTCGTTGCCGTGTACGTTTGCCACGTTTACGTTCATCGAGATGTGTCATTGCTTTTGGTGATGGATTGTCATTGTTCGTCGTTGAATTATTATTATTTGTATTGACAGATGAGCGATGATGACGATTACTGAGCATTTTATCAGTAGTCTCTTTCATACCTGTTGCATCCGACGATAAATCTACTGCAGACAACGGACTTGTTTTGGATTCTGAAATTGATACGAAACTTAGTTAGAAGATGATGCATGAACATCGCACTTTCGCTAATCAACGAAGAAGCTATGAGCGATTCAACGAACAATCAATCTGATGATGGTTTGCAAATAATAATCGCCTCAGATATCATAGCACAGATCCTGTTCTATCAGACACCATCATCAGACATATCCACTGCATCATATAAATAGCAATAGATAATTTCAGGAGTTTAGATGGAATAAAGCTGTGAGTTTAATGAAGAAATAAATGGTGAGAAGAGGATAAAGATATGGGGAGATAAAAAAATGATATGAGAATATATGAAATAGATCAAGTGAATGATCGAGTTGAAACACTAATGAATCCATCAAGTAATGCAGTTTGGTATTATAACGAACAGATAAACAAATGGATTAATATCATTGCTGATCAAGGCTTCGCTCAATGGAAATCCGGGAGAGCTTTCATTTCTGATCCGAAATCGTTGGAGTGTGGAGTTGAAGGGACCATATGGGACGACAGGGTTATTCGCTATCGTAACGGCCGAACATGGGGGATGCGGTTAGATGGTAAAATTGGAACAAGATGTTGGTCATTGACCAAATTGCCTGACAAGGAGAGAGAAGTTTTTCAGCTGAAGTGGTCCGAAGACGACAGAACATTGGAGTGCTCGATGATCGCTCGCTCGAAAGGTTAGAAAAAGGACAACATCGGGAAAAAACCAAATGAAATTACGAGTGAACATGACTGATGCACTGTTAAACGAACACGAAACAAATCACACCCAATCATTTCTTTCTAATTGTATGATGAAGAATTAAGATAGTGAAATGATCGCATGAAAATTACACGTTGAAATATGCGAACGCACGCTTTTTGCCAACAAATAATGTATTCCGTTCCGAGAGGGCATCAGACGGCGGTCGTCTGCCTCTCAATTAATCACAACCACTTTATCAGCGCTCACAATGTGATTAACAAAACTCATTGCTCGAAAGCGATATCAGTAGAAATCTCAGCCTAATTGTTACTAATCAGTAATTGATAAGAACAAGAGAACAAAGCGCAACGCCCTCGTTAGAATGATGATATGAAAGTGCTCAGCTTACATTACGAAGCAACAAAAACAACTAGATAACACTGAATCATTCATAACAATATTCTGCTTTATAAACACTGTTTCGACGATAACGCAACGATAATGATTTCAAATGTAATCAAAGAACAATTTTTTCGTTTCCACGCAAACAATAAACACAAGATGAAATATGAATAATATATAATTTTCGATTCGTTCGAAATCAAGAAAACATCAGAGAGTGTTGTTTTGTCATTCCATCATCGCATTCTGGAGCGATTTGTCATCATTTCTTATCGCTCGCTGTTCATCCATTCGGTCTAGTCAAGACTGACAGATTGATTGAAAAGCACTTTCAAGACGAAACTGACGCTTTGAACAATTTTTTTTCAGTGCCCAATTTTGTTTTTGTTTTTTTGTTGGCTGAATAGAAGGCTTTCAACTGTTCAGTGACGACTAGTCGTAGTGAAATGTGAATGTGAAGTTGTATAATTTCAGAGAAATGACACAATGAACCAAATGAAATGTGAACGAGAAAAGTTTCCGAGTTTTTTCAATTTTCAATTGTTCACTGAAAATTCATGAATCGCACAAAGATGATATCATAAATGAGAAAAAAACCCAAATCTTCCTCGTCTAGTCGCTAGCGAACACATTTTCAAATGCGAATGCGATTCAATACTGTCGTCTTTCATCAATAACGCAAATAAAGAATTCAACTTCAACGAATTCTCATCAAAAATCGCATCAAATAAGCGTTCATAAACATAATATCTCAAAAAGTTACCAAAGAACTGCGGCGACCGATAAGCAAACTAAGAACAAATCAATGATAATCGCTAATAGTAAGTGAAAGCTATGCATGCCTCTTGCAATTTAAGTTGCAGATTTGAACACTTAAAATTTTCAGTTTTGCAAACAGAAGAACAAGTTTTTTTCCGGTTTCAATTCATTCGAAATTTTAAGTTTCTCGCCGAAAACGCCGAATGATATGGAGATTTCGAGAAATTAACAAAACCTTAAGAACAAGTGAGCTCTTTCTAGCATTGTTGGCTTTTGACTAAATAAAGTGACCAACCATCTAATGAAGGTAATGAAGGGACAACAAAACTACATCAAATATTAAGAAGTGAACTGTAGATGACTGGCGTAGAAGGAGGATTGTGATGAGCCGAACGAAAGTCGAGATGTTGAACAATTGAGAGAGGAGCTTAAGAGAAGCACTTCCAGTTCACAAGATAATTGTTGGATGAATCATAAAATTTCGAGATCAGCCGAGCAATAACTTCACTCCGCTAACACCGAAGTGTTTCCAGAGAATCAATTCTCTGCCGACTGCTTTCATCATGACAAATCATAGATATATAGCCGACAAAGCTTGGCACTGAAAGTTCTCGCAATAAAAAGGTTCCTATTGAGCGATCAGCTGATGAAATGAAGTGTTTAGTGAGACTTTCAATCATTTTTATATAGGAAACAAATCAAGAAGGGAGCAGAGTACATGTAAAGCTTACCAGACATAGTACAAACAAGAACAACAACAGAAATGATGTGACTAATGACCTTATGGGCGAGCATGATTACTTAAGCAAGAGATTTAAGCATGATCTCGCTGATGACGTTATCAATGAATACTGATATTTGGTAATGGATTGTATTTACAGCTGATTGAATGAATAATATGATAACATCTGAGTCAATATGAATGTTTATGAAAGGGCAGTGAAACATGATCGATATGAACATGGAGAGATAACAGGAGATATGATAAACGACGGACGACAGTAGGGTTCCATGCATACAAGAGACATTATTTAGGAACGAACGCGTTCATATTTTGTGGTACTGTATGGTGGTGCTCTTCTCTCTCATTTTCAATGTTGTTGTTTTCGGTTTCACTTCGCTGTATGTCTGAAGTTATCATGGAAACCTTCGTATACATGAAAACAGTGCATGACGTGAGTTGGCGAGCACGTGAATTGAAAATGCTCAGCTGTGAAAACACTCACGAAAACTTCAATCTCATCCAATCAAACACATATCACGAGACCACAAAGTCGTACTTTCGAGTGAAACTAGAATCAAACACCACACAAGAATTCCATATGATCATTTATAGTCAGACAAACATGATCGAACGATGGATGATAGAATGCCTTTTAAATATTCCCGAACGAACCATCAGACATGCATGAGATGACGTATGATCAACAATATGTGGCGTGGCGTACGCATGTGAAGTGGTAAGGACACAAATTAGTCAGATGGTAATTTACCATCATAAAAACAACAATTAAGTTTTCAGATAAATGATACTAGCATATAATCTTCGCCGAGCGATACGTTTCAAAAACTCGCTATTATACCCTCATGCCGATCAGATCTTGACAAATTACTGTTAATGTACAATGGAGGAGTCCTTCAACATTACTTCCACGTTGCCTTACAAATAGTACACTTTGAATGTTGCTTCTAGTACGTCGGAGATTCTCAATCAAGATCTTTTTTTTGTTTCGAGAAGAATGGTGCTAACCCTGACAATAATAGGAAAGCACAGATGTAAACAGTACTCCTCTAGTTTTCATTAAAAAGAAGTCCAGAGTGTAGGACTAAAGGAATTTGCTTCTAGATCAAACAGCTTGTTATTATGAAGAAGTAACAGTGAAGTGAAAATAACGAATGAATTTAGATGAGCAAAGAGCAGTTCATTGCTTTCAAAAACGCTGAGACAGCTTAAAAAAATCCATTCCCGAGAGTATTTTCCATCATCATGAAGAATCGTTTGAAAAGACTTTCATCGTGCAGTCTAGCTAACTCATAGTCAGATGTTAATGAGGAATTTCTAAACAGACTGCAACTAAACAAACGCGAACCACCACTGAGAGCACATCAGGATATCCAATAGATGAATAACGGATCGAAGATGATATAGACAAAGTAGTGCACATAACACAAACGGGTCATCCAAATGGTTTCTTGAAAATTTTCGATTTTTGCTGTTTTATTGTTAGTGCACACAAAAAATAGTTGGCACTTGGTGTGTGATGGTAAAATGAGGTAGAAATGTGTCCGCGCGGAGTGAGGTAATGATGACAAATTTGATGATAACGAAAAACCTTCCAGCTGCAAATTTCAAAAGACCGACTTCAAGCGAAACTATCGCCTCAGACAGATGGAGATGGATGCATGAATGAATAGGTGGGTGGCACTCAATATCGAAGTGTCAATTATGAAGTACCATTCACCATCGTTCGCATTTCATCACGAGTTCAGTCGGCTCGTAATTAAACTCAACCAACGATTGATGATGAATGATAGAAAGTACAAAAGAAGGACACAACATCTCGTCGTGCATCTCATCTCATTTCCTTAATGAGAAATGGGACGCGGCTGACTGAGATAAGAAATTAATCCAATTAAGGAACTGCAACCGAATGAAGTTTAAAAAACACAGTCGCGATATGTAACAGGTTCAGTAATCTTCGCAAAACGCCAGTAAACATGCTGGTTGCTGAGAAATTAAATTGGATTTGCGAAAAAAATTCATCGAGAGATGGATGGATCATAAAAAAATGTTTGTGCAGATATGGGACATAATCCATTTATGAGAAAGCTTTTCGTGACGAAATTAATTGCAAGCAAAAGATGTAAATACCTGTTTAACGAAGAAATGAACAATATTGACAGCAATAACAAAAAAACAGACAAACTGAAAACTACCTAATTTCAGGAACTAACAAGTCGATAAATGAAAATTGAGAAGTACACTGATAAAGAGTAATTATGCCAGTAACAGAGATAAGATTCCAGGGATTTAGTGTGCAGATCATAACTATAAAGTATGGAACTGCAATGAATTAAGAAAAGTTTAAAGTGACAGAAAATCTCACGATTTCGTGCATTCTCATGACGAATACTGCGAAACTGTCATGCACCCTTCATAAATCAACACTGTATGATCGATACAATACGAACGATGAGAAATATTCTCTTGCTGAAGCCACATTCACTGAGGTTCATCACGATGATTAAACGGTTCTTTTATTTATTCTATCAGCGTGATGTTTGATGAATGATTCAGCACTCTATTCAGCACATGAATCAAACCATCAAAACATTTGCAGACATAAAAATTTCAACGAGAAAAGCGAAAGAAAATGTTCAACTACTTCTTAAAGAATACACTATGAAGCGATATGAAGACGCTTTTCATGAGTTAAGAAAGAAAGATCATTTCTACAGATACGATCATGCTCACGTCATTGCGAGATCATGCAATTATGATCTGACGTAACTGGTAAAGGTTTTACAATCGTAAACTCTATTATATCGCGCTGCATGAGATGAGTCATTCACACCCATTATTCACTCGTTTCATATGACTAATAACTATTATCAGATGAAAAATTCAATTTTTCATCTAAATTTTTTTCGGTACCAACCACTTTGTCTTGTGATCTGCCTGCATCTCATCAAACTATCGGAATTATTTGCAAAATTTTCGGGCAAAAAAGAATCGTACAGATGAAGATGACGAGCGATTAGAGCCGTCAGTTAATGCTCATCTTTGCAATTAGTTTACACGATAACTAACGAAAAGCCTGCATCGCCATAGCGAGTTGTCAAGGAAAATCGATGATGACTGCATGTGCTGAATAAATTTACCAATCTATCACGTTTTAAAGAACACAAGGCGACGATTATGGCTGAGAATATGCGAAAACGCGTGCAAAAACTGAAATTGTCGAAGCGATATTATGAGCAAATGAATAGAAACGGGAAAATTATCAATAAATTTGGTGTTTGCTCAGAACGACAACTAGACGACTATGATTCAAATGGGCAAAAGTGCAAATGCATTTACTAAACGAGCAAAAAATATGTTCATAAACCATATCAATCGTCATTTGATGCTTGAGGAAGTTCTTTTCATCAATTTTTCTCGCTCAATTGAACATTTTAACCTTCTGAAAGTGCCCCATTTAAAAGCTGAACGAAACCGATTGAATTTTTTGTTTGCTTTCGAGTCCGACATTGAAAGCGCACAGAGTCTAGACTATTTGTTTCAAAAACAAGAAGGAAGTAGAAAGGAACAACACATCGAACGATGAACGTATCGATCATTTCAACTGCACCTAACAATCGCCATACAACTGGTGGTTATCAGCTTGAAAGCTAAAATCTCAGCGCGAGCAAACAGAGTGCTCGAAAGGCATTCAAAATATCTATGCCGCATCTGTGGCCTCAGACAGTGGATGTCTTCAAAAGAATGTCGGCGTCAAGTAAAAATGAAAAATGCCATTCGATTTAGTGTTATGCGTCAAAGAAAAAACAACCAATTGCAATTAAAGTAAAAGCAAGATTGTTAACAGTGATCGAACGCGCATGATAATGATTGAAAAACTAGAAAATTATAAGAAATAAATTTTTTTTGCGCATTTTATCGAGACACTTTTGCCGAAGAGAACTGAACACTGAACAGTTGGCTGGCCTTGCCTGGTGTCTCCTAATAATGCAGAGAATGAGCAATAAAAGGTTAGATGTAAAGAAATTCTCCATTTTTTCGCAAGTTCCTAATTAAACCTGAAAAATCGGAAGAAAAAGATTTCCAGTAATTGTCTCGAGGAAGCTAATGGAACGTTTACTTTCACTTAATTTCACAGAATAATTCCACTAAATAACTCAAGAGAAGATCGTTTTGGTGATATAAATCGAGTCAAAAATTCAGCTGACGACTGGCTGGAAACGTTTCGGATCAGCCAATAAAAACTCAATGCGAAACAGCCGACGAGGATATTAATCGGATGCCAAATGAGAGACAACCTTCGGATTTGAGGAACCTTTAGAAGACTGACTGATAGCCGTGCCGTGCGATATCCTATTCCCGTCTAACCATTCAAATTATTCATCCGTATCCGCATCTATCAGCGCACAATGGGCGGTGATCACATTCTGCCTGGCTATTATTCACTACTATTCATTGATTTCAGAGGCTGTAGAGTACACACCAAGAGATCATCAAACATTCCCAGCGAGTATCCATCCAAACACTGATACGAAAGTCTGACGACTCACAATTCGAGCGAGACGCATGCGTAGATGAGCTAATGAATTACACTCTAATTCTATTCTCGTAATTTATTTGGCTGCTTCGAAAGGTTCACAATGAATTCTTGATGTAATTTTGAGCGATGCAACACAGCAGAGACAGACGATTCAAAGAGGCACTACTTATTTGATTGAAGGAGGAAAAACGAAACGAAAACGATATGCTATCTTATGATGGGATTACGTAATTGCTTTTGAGATGAACGTTACACATATCAGTTCCATGTCAAACGTCCTCTGCCCTAAGCAACTGATTCGTGCAATCTCGACGGCTTAGAACCTCTCAAGTTTCGAAGGTGTCGCTTTTAGATCTTCAGACGAGATTCTATAACGAATTTTGATACTATTGGTTGAGCATATGTGATGTATGGATAAAGTACGACTAAGAATTCGTTCGTGTAATGTATAAGCCTTAACTTGTGTGATGTATAACCACCACAGCTCTTGCTTCCAGATCAATCATATTCCGATCTTCATCGACCTATTATGCATCAACTGCACCTACTCACTCAACCTACGCAATGACCCAAAATTTTCAAAACTGAAATATTTTTGACGATGAGAAATTACCAAAATATGTTCAAAAAAATTTTAGAATGACTCAAAAACTAGTCATGCGCACGAATTATGGTACAAAACGAGCACACTTGCAATCATTTTTATCACTGCTATCACTTAAAGTGACCGACAATCACACCACTGATAACTAAGGAATGATATGATAAGATATGTTATCATCGATACATGAGTGATAAGCAATTTCAGTGAGTCAAACGAAACAATTTGATCACTGAATGCAGAACAAGAACAAGAAGAAGGAAGGAAGGAAGGAAAACGATCAAGTGTTCACATATCACCTCTAATAGCAATAACAATAAATCAATGCTCAAGAAAATCAAGCATTGCTCTTTCTAAGAACACTTCAGCTTGCGGCTCGTTAAACTTTACGATTCATTACCCATTTTGATCATTCACATTCGAGATCATTTACATTCAACACTCACAACTTATTCACTATCAGTCGCATCACGCTATCCAACGACTGATAACACTGTCGTCATCGAACTCTATGAACTAGAACCTAGAATGTTTCACAATTGATAGCCTTCGTTCGTTCGTTTCGTATTTAAAATATGCGTTTTGTTGATATGCGGAAACTCGAAATTACTCTCTCGTGCTACACGATCAATCAGCTACTTCTTTTCGCCATCACACCACTAGCGCAACCTCACCTGACTAATAACAACAAGTGACTACTTCGTCTAAGATCTCAATTGTGACGAGCAATTAAGCTCTCTGGAAAAACCCATCATCGATCAGCCTTCCATCAGGCTCGTCCCTGATCGCTCGTTCTCTTCTTTGTAGAGATCAGAGATCACATTTCTTTAAACTTATAAATAGTGAACTCAAATTTTCAGGCTTAACTCAGCAAATGAAGAACTTCCAGTTTTATATGAGTGAATAGGATATTATCAGAATGCATTTTTTTCGCCTTATGCTGTAATGAGTTCCTTTCTATAACAATTATAGAATTCTGAGTGAGTCAATCATACAATTTCTGCGTATTCAATACACATCAACCTTTTGCATGTATCAAAAAAGATACTTTAAGGTACAAAATTCCTAATCGTAAGTAAACATGTTATCTAAAAGTTCGTTCTCAAAAAACATAAAGGCAAAATGAATATGAAGGTCATCAGAGGGGAGGAAACATTATCAGCAGTGCAATCGCAAACTTCAACGAACATCAAAAATTAATCGCAATTTTTCGTACGCAGCATGAAGAAACAAACAACATCGCAATGATGAATTACATTCAGCCAAATGATTTCTGTTGATATTTGTTTAAGGAACGTATTGAACAGCTCCAAATACCTCAGCACATCCGAATGCATCTGTCCCAACTTTTTTGTTCTTATCTCAAACGCAGACTGCGATCACCTTTCATAACACCAACAAAATGAAATTTCTCTACTAGATGCAAATGAATAAAATATCCAAAAAGTTTCCACCGAAGAAAACTCTGCTTTAACCAATACCATCTGTCATAATATGCTTTCACAATTACAGACTGTCTTCATTTCCAGTCAATATGAGCAGCTTAGACAAAAACTTATAGAGAAATATTAACTAATTCAGTTGTCATAAGGCCACTAGCTTGAACATGTTAGTTTGAAAGAAGACAAAAAAGCAACCAATTCAACGTTTGCTAACCAATCAACTCGAAAAAATGAAATCTATACGACGGACTCTTAAATTTCATAAGACACCGGAAAACATCGACGATAAATGATTACAATCGCCTTCGTCGTCGACATTATATTGGATTAATGAAGGCAGCGAGGAAGTGCACTTGAAAATGATCTGATTGATCAGTGTGCATCAATCACTGATTTCAATCACATCAACAATTGAAACAAAAACATCTCACGCCTTCCTGAAGTTTTTTTTTGAAACAACAACAACCAGTTAGACACTCTCAAAAGCAAACTTTTCGAATTGTTGTGTTGGAAACAGAACTGGCTGAAGACAGTTCAAGTTCTGTTTGTTTTGCGTATGTTTTCGCTCTTTCTTGAGACGATTAGCAGCTCAACTAGCCATCGTCATATAGACGAAGCAGTTAGGAGTTTCATTCTCTAAACAAAGTAGCTTGAAGTTTTGTCATGATATAGACGGAGTGGTTTGAAGTGTAATCCTTTAAAGTTTAAGCATTCATCCTCGAAAGTGCAAAGGAGTATCCGAGCATTGGTATGCACCGAACAAACGAACACAGATCAACACTCAGTGCATCTCCACACCATAACAAAGCAAAAGAACGAAATTTTGATTTGTGACGAGTCAGTCGAATGAACTTTTTTCCGAGCGACTTTCAATCAATCATTATTTCACAATATACTTCTTATGAACATTGGAGTTGGAGTTATTCCTCACTGACGAGTTTCAGATCGGACGAGCTCAGATTTTTCAAAAAATTTTGGAAAAAAATACTTCATAGCTGTACGGATATTGTCAGTGTACAATTTCCGCTCATTGTTGGTGATTCAAGACAAAATTAAAATTATTTCATGAATGGAACCGATCGCATCGGTTTAAGTACGATTTCTTCAAATGAAATAAATTGGCTGAAAATTACTCGGAAAAGGTAGGTTTACACGACCGGCTCATCAAAATTTTATTCTTTTCCGCAATCATCGTGTTCGCTTCATTCTGTCCCGGTTTAATGAACCTTTTTGTATCATAGTGCAAACTACAGTAATGTTTGTCACGGAACGAGTTCCACGAGCAATCTCTCCACAAGTCTGCTTCAGGAAGAACCTCAGTGGGATATCCTTCATTTAAAAAATCAATTATTCATTATGTGATACAAGATGTGAGGATTATGGATTTATATGCCTTCAAATGAACAGCAACTCCGGATGAAGCTTAAGTGCAAATGAGGTGCATGAATCCCATTGCCATACAAACAAACACTTCACGCATACACAAATTCATGTGTTTTTTAATGAATTTATATAGGTCATCATTTGATCACTTGAAGTTTAGGCAAAGCTATCAGAATGTTAGAGAGTGCTTAAATCCTTTCCGATGGAACATCAAATGCCGTGTTTACGGCACATGATCTCGCTCGATATAGACCTTGAAATGACCTTCACCTAATCTCTGAACATCCAAGTCTGTTAAATATAAACTCTGAAGCGTCTAAAACAAAAGCAAAAGTTCAGTTCAAGTTGCGCTCAAAGTCTGTCGAGTCCATTAGTCAATCGAATATCATCGCCAATAATACCTTTACTAAACGTCGGTCGCTTTCAACAATCATTTCAAACTTGTACTACAGCTGACTAGAAATCGCTCGAAAAGCTTCCTTCAATAATCTGAATACACATTCGGATGTAGACGATAAGACACATCAGCAATGAACAAGAGCAACCGGCCTGCAATGGCAAAAATGCCGAAAACGAATGATAAACGAATAAATAAATGTCATTTGTTGCCAGCTTAGTGAACCGTATGTGATCAGTTAATAAAGAGACTTGAACACTTAAAATTTTCATCAAAAATTACGCTCAACACTGTTGCTGTTGCAACTGAATTGATCAGAGAAAGGTTGTTTGGTGAGCTGAAATTAAACACTAAATGTGACTGACTATGGAACCAGTCAGTCAGTAATTAACTAAAAATTGGCTGATGCAAACCGATCAGCGAATAGAAACTTGAATGCAATCGCTCACAAAACACTGATTCAACGAGAAATTTCAATTTAAAAAAAAATGCACCCAATCAATGCGATCACAAAATTGAAATAGAAAGTACAACCAACCAACTGCTCATTGACGAACATCAAAGGAATTTTTTTGTTTGTGCATCAAAAGTAAAACGATTCAAACTTTTTCAATCACTCAATACTAAGTGTTTACTCTTGTTTACCGTTTTTCGTTCTTGTAATCTGTCTCAAGTACATAAGAAAAACCTCCTCTGTACAATCAATGAAAACAGAAAAACTAGTGGCACATTCCAGACATTTTTTGCTGTAATTTCTAAACATTACTATTGATTTTACGAGGAATCTACCGAAAAGTGGACTTGAAGAAAACAAAAAAAAAAGGAATTTGCTGGAATGGAAGAAGGAGTGAGTGCGCACTAAATAATTTCGGAGAGTCAGATGCAAGTTAACATGTTCCACATGCATTTACAATGACTTAGGATTGCTAGAAACATGCAATGCATTCATAATGCAAATCTAATGCATAAAAAAGTACAAAAATTGAACAAATCCAAAACTCTTCCCAATAAACATGTTCGGAAAAAGCAAGAACAAATATTCAGACGACGAATGGAACGAGAATGAACTATTGAATAAAACCATAAACACAAACAAGTCAAATAGATACACAGATGATCTCATGAGCAAGTGCTTGTACACTCAAGTGAATATTGAAGAAAACAATGAAAGTCAAAGAACAAACATCTACAAGCTAATCGGCAACCGCTACTAAAAGCATCCAGAGTTCATCATTTGTTTATGAGCAAAAAACTGTTTTTTACTGCTGCCGTTGCTTTGTTATCACAGTTAATGAACTAGCTTATCAGCAGCAATACAGAAATAAATTGATAAGATTTAATGACCAAAACGTTAGTTGATTTTATGATAATAAGACACTTTCATGATAACAACGCGACAACACCTCATAATCGAAATGATTCCAGTGAATAATTATGACAAAAAAAACAGAATATCATTCAAGAAAAATATTCAGTGCTAAGCTCAGAATCGTACGATGACAGCAGCATCAATCAGAAGCACACTAATAGGATCAAACGTTCACTGACCTATAGAAACCGCTAAGGAAACCGAAAATCAATTCGGTGTAGCGGTGGCATATGCACCAATTATTAAAATGTCACTGACCGATTTCAATGACGTTCGAAACGAACGATGAGATGGTGAATTTTGTGGACAAATTTAAAAGTTTTGATAACAGTGATCATATCGATGAGGAGAATGCTAACGCTAAGTATATGCTAACTATGATATTACACACTTTCGTTTGTGAATTGCAAAAGAATGTAAATATTTGCAAACGTTTCGAGTGTAAGTTTTTTGCTCTGAAAATACTTTGATGTGGGAAAAGCTGCGAGTTTATCAATGATATCGTTCGTAATTATTCGCGCAAATTCAACAAACAACAAAACAAAATCCACTGAAAATTTTGAATGAAACATAGCGCAAATAACTTAAATGAAGGCAGATGCTCAATTTTTTTAAACAAATAAAACGTTTATGTGCTCAGTGTTTTCGTTCGCTATTTATTACGTATTGGTCATGTTCTTCAGCGTTCACCATGCTCTTATGCCCACTTAAAACGAGTTATGCATTAATTTGGAATTGAAAATATTAAATTTTTATCAGTTCAGAACAAAAACTCGCTTGCAAAAACTCATCGTAATGTGGAAAATTTGTTTGTTCGGCTGAATTTCTTGCTTGACGAACAAAATTACTGTCTCGCGATAAGTTATTAATAATAACTCGACTATTAACGAGATATGATAAATGCACCATGCATACGATAACATTGCTGGATCGTTTTTGCTTATGCTTATGTGTCATGTTTGTTTGTGTGTTTCTGAGAGATTCAATTCGGTTCAGTTGACAGTTTCATTCGCTTTACTCGGAAAAAAAGCGATCATTCCGATAGGAAATTTATGATTCCCAAAAATTTTGTGATGAAAAAAAATTTCATTAATAATTGAGAAAATGAAAAGAGAAATACGAGAGATAGAGCCATGATAATAGCACATTCGCTCGCAAATCATACCCATAAATCACCTATGAAGATCCTAGAAAAAAGTGGAAATGTTAGGTTAGCATTCAGGAATATATGTGTGAGAAAACTGGAAAATGAGTTGAAAAAGTCGAAACTCGCTGTGGAACTCGCTTGCAATTTTTTGAAACCAACCAAAGACTTAACGAACAGAAATTGATGAGTGCTGGTGCTAGTACAAAAACGTTGAAGCAATTTTGAAACTTGATTCAGATTTTTCAAAAAATTAATCAGCAACAACGATTCCATTAAAAATTTTCCGAAAATTTATTACGTGTCCAAAGAAAAAGAAACAGAGCAAAGCGGAGAGCAAATGCAGAATTTTTAAATTAGAAGTGGAAAAAAATTTCAATTCATTATCCTAATTTCTATTGTTTTTCATATCTTCCATTTAATTCTTGCAAATTCTTGCAATTAGCTCATCGCATCAATTCAATGGCAACCAGTCGGAATCGTTGGAAATTTTTCATAAAAAATGATTCATTTTTCTAGATTTTGCAAAATCAAAAGCTCTTTCTATTTCTTTCCGTTTTCAGCTCTGTTCATCGCTTTGCAATTAATCGAACTGCTAAAAATGTTAATTCTAGTTTATCGTGAAATACCAAAAATGCTATATAATACACATTGTTCAGTAATAAAACTTGTTTTTTTTCGTCTTACACATTCACACATACTCACTTAAATGAATGAATGAATGCATAATCTGCATTTATTACCAGTTTCAAAGTTGAGCAGCTCAACTGAGCACCACCATTTAATTCGAATGCAAATGATTTCGTTCGCAGCCGATCGAAGAGGAAGTCGTTGATTTTCAAGCGATTTCAGTGTGAAACTATCAACACATCGACTTCAACCATTCACGCACAAAATGTCTTTTCAACTAAGCAACAATCACACGCTGATAACGACAGCATAGTAACTGATCCATAATTCTTGCGAAGAATTTAGCTAGTTGTCGCTTTGCCGTGTTCCTGTCACTTAGTGCATTGCTGCTGGTTGGTGTCGACGATGAATCGTGAATTGAAACTTCAATTTTGTCAACGTATTCAGTAATAGCTTACAAATAAACACTCTAACAATAAGATTTCATTGGTCTTGTAGGAATGTGGAGAAAGGAATTTAAAAAATTGATGCAAAAAACAGAAATCATCTTAGACGCTTGATTCGCGCTGAAATATTTCGAATAATCCGAAAGTTTTTGTGCTGATCTCTGCGGATTAAACGAGATAAAATATGATGAAGAAGAGGGAAGTATCGGAGAGGACAATGGATAAATTGATTAAAACTGTGATAAGATAAAGAATTGTGTGGTGGTGGAGTGAGTGTAAAGTTGAACTTGCCCAATAACTGAACACTGATTGAGTAATTGCTTGTAATCGGCATAGCCAGTAAGATTGATTGGAAATGTGAAGCGATCAGAGCGTAAAGGAATACGCCAAAAAGTGTATTTTGGCAGTGAATGCAGTAAAATAAATAAAAATTTATGGGATTACCCCTTTCTGGTTGCTTGTTTGATTAGTTTAAAAATCGATTTCAGTGAAGAAGTGTTCGTTCGCTTAGTTTACAAATATTGCTTCGTGGACGCTGCCAATACGATCGTCTTCAGTTTTTAGTGTTCATCGCACATTTTAAGATCGGTTTTCATCGTTTATCTCTATTATGGTCCCGCCGCATTCGTTTCGCTCAGTTAATCGTACATTTGCTCACGATCAGATCGAAGAGGAACAATTACACATCAAAAACTATTAACTTCGTTCGTTTCGAAACGCTAACTTCCTTCCGTTCGACACCGATAATATCTTCTTCACTTCCTTCTCTCGCTCATATTACTGACGGTTGGTTAACTTTGAAAGTTAACTACTATATTCTTCGGGCATATACCATCACACAAAAAACAACAAATCACTGCAAATCCAAACAATTTTACTCAAATTGCTCTCAGGAGAACAATTCCGTCGTCTCAAAACTGAACTGCAATTGTGCAATGCAATCGCAATTGTGTGAACGTTCTAAAATTCACGTGAAACTTCTAAAATTTCACATGTAACTTTGTCGAGTAACATGTGAAATAGGTGCTAAATGGTGAGTGTGTAACAATGTTAATGTGCAAATTTCAGACTAATCAAATGACAACTGATTAGTGACATCAAACCCGAAGCATTTGATTGCATGAACTACATGAAGCATTCACTAAATGATGCATGAGCTGCTGATTGAACATTGTTGCAGGTTGAAGTATTCGTTCACTTTACACAAAAAGAGTTCGTTGTTGATAAAGTTGAGTCGTTAAAGTTACTATCACTGCTGGTGTGTCAGTCTGAATATCACTGCGGGTGTGTCAGTCAGTCTGAATTGCGCTTAGAAATTCCACTTTCTAAATTATTGCACAATCAAAAGACACCGATCAAAAACGCAAAACAATGAGCAATAGCAGCACATAAATCGTTAGGCAATAAAATTTGAATACAACTTCTTTAATAGTGGATGCATGGTGTAGCAATCTCGTTTAATGTGTGATCATGTGAATGTGAATAAGAGAATAATGAATGTATCATGCCATCTATTGCGTTCGCCTTCTTTTAGACTATTATAAACATGAACCAACGGAGACGACACTTTAAAAGATGATGAATAAATTTAACGTTAACGGAACAAGAAAAAGCAGCTTTGCGTTTATTTATGTGTTCGTTCGTTCGGTTCAACTCGAACGCATGCATAGATAACACCCAATTGAATCAGCATCTTCAAATGATTTCTTTGGCGTATTAACTCTTAACAAATGACTCAGACTGCCGAAGAAACTGTTGCTGTGAATTTCTCACTATGTTTCAACAGCTATCATGATAAGCTAATCTGCTTTGTGAAACATCAAATATAACTGAAACAACGAATAAAATAAACTGACCGATCAAAAAGCTCACGATAAATGTGTTCATCAAATGGGAATGAATCGAAAAGAAAAACCAGAACTGCTGCTCAATTGAAATTCTTCATGAAAGGAAGGGAAAAGCACATCGCTGAGCAAATATACTACTGAAGAGCAAAGCAAACGCTTAACAAAAACGCAAAACAGGAAATCGATGATTTGCATCGCGAACCGTCGTTCCCTACAAAAAAGTTGCAAATTTGAGAGGTGAGAAAAACGGATTGAATAGCCCTTAGCAAAACTGTGAACGATAGTTAAACAGAGCAATGCATGTATGCAAATCCAGCTGCATGATCACACACATCAAAGAATTTGTACGTCCTGGCTTATTTCGTAATTGATCATGAGTATAGCGATTGCACTCTTTTATAAACCATTAGTATAAATCCTTTGCTAATTTACCCAATATGATGCAATGTTACGAAGCTATAAGACGATAAAACACTCCATTTTATTGCCTATGAGCACATGAACATTATGACGACCACCACCCACACTTAGTGATTCATTCATTCAACCGAAGTCCGCTCAGAATGCAGTTAGTAGACCTAAAGACTGAGTTGGACTTAAGTTTCTGGTTATATCTCCTCGAGTAATATCGAGACATTGAAGACATTCAGAATCGTGAATCCAATTGTTGATTCAACCAACAACATGAAATGAAATCCACTATTAACCTCCCTCATTATCACCGATTTCAGGGTGAGGGTTTAAGAGGAGCAGAGAATGAAAAAACAAAAGATAACAACAGATGAGAGGAATATAGAATGAAACGTTGATTGTTGTGCGCATTTATAAGTTTGGATTCATTGGAGACGTTCACTTTTTCTGACTGACTGTTCGCCAACTAATTTCGAATTTAATCACCCAAATGAGTTCCAGTTTCGGGGGTGATGAAGAGCATACACGTTTAGAAATAATAACATCCAATAAAACGGCTAACAATGAGTTGAATGATGACAAATCACTGCTTTAGACATTCAAGCAGACGGATTTCTAGTACTTAAAAAAAGAATTTGAATCGCCACTACACTAAACACCCCACTGTCAATGAAATAAAATTGCACACCATCGCGCATTCTATCAGCAATTACATCTCAGTCATTCAGTTCAATTACTGTAGGAAATTAGATGCCAGGAACATTCTCACAAAAAAAGATCACTATGAGAACGTTTGTAAGAACTTTTCATTCTATAACTTTCGCAGCACGAGAATCGAATTCAAAATGATGAAAGCTCTGCATAGAGCCGATTTTTTCCGCAGAAAGCTTCCAAACAAAGACCAAATCAAGCGAATATTCACAGCACATGGGCAACAATTTCTTAGCGACGACACAAAAACCGTCGGCGATAGGAACAGGAAAGAAATTGAGAGGCGGAGAGACAATGTATGCACACACGAAAATCGGCTAATTAAATTACAAATTACGTGCGATTCGTCTGAGAACCTGAAACCAACTCGACGTGAGCACAATGAAATTTTGCGATCTGCTGTTGAAATTAAGCGCAGATAAGTGATTGTGATTTGTGTGTTGATGAGGTGCTGCTGAATTAATAGTGAAAATGAAATGCATTTTAAAGAGCTTTTGGCAGCAAGCACGCACAATTGGTTTAAACAGTTTTTGGTGAGAGAGAGATTGAATTTCAGATAATAGGATATAATTTCACATTGCTAATTGAATCTGTGCGCTGTTTGGAATCATTTTCAGAAACTGCGCTGAATCAATCTGCGCTGCACTCTTACAGCTGTTAGACACAAACCACGTTGATCAATAGATATATTCAGCGGAATCACAATTTTGTTCGATATGAAGCCAGCAGCTAAACACGTGAAATTATTCATTGTTCACATATGAATAGCTAGCTGCCTGCATTCGGTGAACTTATGAGCAAATGTATAATGCTCGCGCTAGCTGAAGATTATTGGAATTGAGTTGGTGCACATACAGTTTGAAGGGTACATGTCACAGTTTAAAATGTTCAATGAGCAGACAAGAAAGTCATCCATCGCTATTGGCAGTAAGTAAACTTTGCATGTACTTTTCCGTTGATTCCGAGTAATTAGTGGCGAATGATTGATATTATCGCTCGCTTGCAAAAGTCTATTTAGCACCTGTTCGAAGGGTTCTTTCGGTCGTTACAAATTAATCTTTACATTATGCAACTGAGAGACGTTCACGAACTTCCGCCTTTTCAACATCTTAATGAAGCAATCTAGACATTCACAGATTCCTGTACAAACTACAAATAAATTTCCTTGAAAAACCCAACTATCAACATCACAACATATGAAATGGATGCAGCCTTTCATTCACTATTTATTCACAACCTAATCGCATGCTTATTTATCAACACTTCAAGTAGCTACTCTCAACAATCGCACGGTTTAGTTGAAATAATTGAGGAAGCTGAAACGCAATGAGGTATTGAAAGAACGAAGAGAAAGTGCTCACAAACCATTCCGGAAGCAGTTTTTTTGTGCAGTACAGATTCAGTTCGAAAGTTTATTTGATTGCTACCAGATTGATCGAAAAGTCTATCATAAATTCATCAGATTTAGATGATTTACGGGCATTTTTGAAACGATCCCATTAATCACACTAACAACAAATGATGAAATTGTATAGTTTACCGAAGACAAGACTAAAATTGAAATGTGGAAGGCGTTAGGACGGTATTGATGATGAGAATGAGAAGGTGACAAACGGAAGAGCGGATTAACTAACAGTTAATACAGATAAGAGACTGGTATCGAATTGCTCTGTTGTTGACGAATGTTGAAAATGTACACAGAATTCGTAGAAGTTTAAAATACTTGACGCCTGACTGTATAGAGCCAGACGATTGTGCTTGGGAACATGAACGTTAAACTAACAACAACGGGTTTGTGAGCAGCGAGTTGTTTTGCGGACGTAATTCGATTATTGAGCAAACTTGATTCGAACCAAAACTAATTGTAAGGGAAAATTAAAACAACAGCAGTGACTTGCGCTTAATGCTTCTTTTCAGACGCTCCACCAAATGATAGGCACAAAGTGATGATGGCACAATCAGTCAATTAATTAAATAAACATCAATTTAACTCAGCAAAAAAGTGCAGGCAAACTGCGCTTGATGTAGATCGTAGAAGAGCTCGGATATGAATCTCAACCGAACTGAAGGAAGAGAAAAGGAATGGAAGTCTGAAGTTATGCGCAGCTTGAATCAATCGAAGAGGCACTCATTAGGTTAGATGAGGACGATTCGGAGAAGGATTGAGACTACTCAGATAACTAACTAGACGACATGATATGAAATGAATGAAGAATAATCAGAATTATATGATGAGATAAACATTACGAACTTTGAAAGTGGAGATTTTTGATTGCTAATAAGATAGAAAATCGCATGTTTCAAATCACTTCGCAATCAGTGTTGATGAATTTATGAAAGTTATGTGGCAGAAATGTGCTATGCAATTATGAGCACATAAACAGGCGACAATTAAAGATGGTTTTGATATGAAAATGACAGCATTCGCCTTCTTAGGCGAACATGTTCATGATGACGAGAAAGCAGATGATGTGGGCATGTAGACGGCGATTAATAATAGTGATCATAATAAACGCAGAAGTGTAATGGTTGAATAGATGAGTGCATGATTTGATGGCTTCTGGTTTTTAGAAGATAATTTCAATTTCTTTATTGACAAGAAGAAAAGTGCACTGCAGGAGAACATCAAAAATCGCGCTCAGTGCATGTTTTCAAATGCTGAAAGATGCAAAACGTGCACGTAAATATTCATGAGGTCACCTTACAGAACGCATGCAAACGAAAATTAGATAAATCCATAAGAAACACTGATGTCACTCGATGCCTTATTGATAATTTGCAATGACTAATTTCAATATCGATATGGACATCGACAACAACCGAATACGATTTTTGATCCATTTTAGTTCCATACTCCTATCAGAGTGCATCATCCAGTGCCGGCTTGTAACAAGAACAAACAACTAACTAATCTTTCAGCTGTTCAACAACAAACAAAACGAACCGAGAGAAAAGGGACGAACGAACAGTCAACGCCGAAGTTCAGTGGATGCTTAACAATGGGAACTGCAAACTGAAAATCTCGCTCGATAGCTTAGCCAATGAATCGGCCGAAAAGCGAGCGAAAAAAAGAGAGCAATTTTAGCCCATGAAAGAATTTCGCTAAATCGTTTAGAAACTGATGGACTGATCGAGTGTTTGCCGAAAAGAAAATGATATGAGGAAAAGAGAAGAGTATCACGATTTCATTCGCAAAAAGTTATTGATTCCGTTCGAACATAATACAGATTTTCAGTTTTCATTGCTTTGCTTGCCCTTTGAATCGTCGTCCATCATCGAATATCTGATTTCAAACTGTGACGGCTAGGGATTGATTTTGGGTATATATGGGTACCTTGTCTTGACTTGTAGCCGTCAGATAACAATTTATAAAGATAAATTGGTAATAAAGTAATGATTAACAAAACAGTTCAACAATAGACGAATTACGGAGATAATATAATATTACTTCAATAAAAAGGAGAAATTGGAAGATTATCAAGTGATTACAGTAAAACGAAATATTATTCTTAACGAAACGATATCCTCAATGTGGTCTCAACTAGCTTAAATAGCTCAATGATGAATGAATCACTTAACAGAACCAACAGATCGCCGACGTTGATGGTTGAGTTGAATTGTCCAACGAAGTCGATTGTAATTTATTGATGAAGATAATTTGCTTACTTGATTTGGGAAATTATTTAATTAGGCCGGCCTGTGCGTTCAATTGTTTGCTTTGTTGATTCGTTATGGGTTGGAGTGCGATTGATTTGGGAGGGATGTTTGGGAAAGGAACTTGGGTTTTGACCTTATTTATATATTTGGGACAGGATGTGGAAATTTGGAGGTGCACTCTTTAATTACGACCTTAACTCCTTTGAGATTGGATGAGGGTGATTAGGTGGTTGTGGGGTTTGAGAAATTCACGGAGCTTGATCCGAACGACGACCACGAGTTGATTTGAACTGTTCGCGCTTATTCACAAAGAAATGACACAATTACGACACACTACAGTTTGAGATCTGGTGATTGGGATTGAATTTGATTTGGTTTGATTTATTGGATTTGGGACTTGAAGGCTTGGTTGTTGATTTGCTTGAATTGAAATATCGTCTTCGATTTGCCTTTCCAGACCTCAAACTTGGGTAAACCCTTGTAATCACAACGATAACAACACGACTACGCGATTTACTACGACTACGCGACCTATTGTGAACTAAGTTTAGTAGCTAAACAAATACGAACTATTGTAATTGAAACCTTTAAGCTAATCAGTTTTAATGATCTACAGTAATAGTAAAGATCATTCTTTGCTGCGAAGTTCTTTCGGACCAGTACGTTTGATAGGCGTTTGAATTCTTTTTAATTGAGAGTTTCCGAAAGAAATGAACGAATCAATTCAGTTGCTATGTAAAAAAAAACTGGAGTCGACTTGTATTGACCAAAGCAAAGGAAATGAACGAGAAACAAATACCCTCAAAAATGAATCGAACGAAATGAAAACATGTGATGAGAATGTTGCGAAATCAGTCGAAATGTCACCTGAGTCAGTCAGAATTGGAGTGAAAAATTTTTTAAAGATACTCGCCGCCTTCGACAAACAAAGAACGAAATTCGTAAAAACGCCTTCGTCTACGTGCCAAGAAAGACGAATCATCGCCTCATTCATATGATATTCATTGAAAACGTCGTCTTGTCAGTGCATTTGCTCTAGTGATTCGTCAACACTCTTATTATGCGTCATGCACTCTGATCATGAAATATATGCAGACTCAGTAGGCATACTGATAGCCAGCCGCTCACCTGCACATTGAAACTTCAGGCAATGAATCACCCAAAGCAATCAATGGATTAGTGAAAAATTTAGTGATAATATCAATAGATGATCATGAGACATAATTGATGTTCTATTGAAAGCACAAACGAAAACCTTCATTGACCGAGAACCACGTTATAATTGTAATGAGACTGAGGAAGCCGTTGAGATTCTGATCTGAATTGTTCCATCAGAATAATTTGAAGAGAGGAATAATAGACGATGTAATATTTTATGAGGCAAACAGACTATGGTTTCATGAAAAATTGAGAAGTGCAGAAAAGAGATGATAAACTTTTTTGTTCATTAAAGAACTGCTGAGAATCACTCGCTAAACGCTATGTAACATTCGTATCGATTCCGTATGAGTACGAAGAAACTTTACATGTTTCATAATGCAAAAGTTTGAAAAGCATAAAACCTCACAAACATTACAGACAACATCGCATAAACATATCGAATGGGTAGAATTTCTTTCTGATCCTTTATAGTACAATTAATTGCGGCGATCAACAATATGAAAAGAACATTCACATGATTCTGTACACGTATGTCTCAAAAGATATGATAACATTCTTATCGGCGACACTATCATTTAATACAAACATTACGCTTATCATAGCGAATTGCTCATAGTCTTTTTGAATCATTAAACTCATTGCTACAAACTTTACAATGCAGTAGAGAAAAAATTCAATACATTTTAGAGGAAGGAATTGTATTCGATGAATGCTGTCATTTGCACGTAAATTATCATTTTTCTGGCGTCATTAAAAGTGACGACACAACTAGTGTTCGTCGGGGAACGAGGTCCCCGTCGGGGACCCCGGCGGGGAACGCGGGGAGCGCTCCTCCCCGCGCAATTTGCTCCCCGACTTTTTCGCGGGGACCCCCCCGTGCAAAAAATTGCTCCCCGACGAACACTAGATACAACCATACTCTTTGCAAGTAAAGTGTATTTGACCACAGCACAATGACATTTGCATGAGATTAAGTCGAAAAATGTGAAAAAAGGCGTATTTATACTCGGATCTCGCACCCAAATAATTACTGAATGAATCAATGATGCGAATGTAGAATGGAATGGAAGGGTGTTCCTTTAAGGAATATGGAATTGTCGTTCATTCGACTGAGTTTGTGAGACACTCGTCATTGGGTGAAGATATGCAATATATAAGAACGGTAGCAAATGTGATTGGAAACAATTGGAGAATCGCGTCGAAGAAAACAAGCAGACAAACGAAATTCAGCAAAAGAATCGATGAATAAATACTCACTTTTAGTATCCTTCGTAGCAGTAGTGGTGTTGTTATTGGTACAAGAGACACTCAGAAGTTGTTCATCGCTGATAAACCATGCGAGAGTCTTGTTGCTTCTGGATTGGGAGTTTTTTGAACCAGATGAGGGGGACGATGACATGCGGTTATTGTGTGATGGTGAGTTTGTGTTATTCGCGGATGCTTTTTTGCGGCATTTTTGACGAATTTGATCAACAGGCTGCTGATTTGATGAGTTGCTAATTACGGTGACTGAGCGGGCGTCAGAGTCCACTGTGATCCCGGCAGCAGTAACAGCAGCAAAATCCATTTCATTAGTATTCAGTTTACTAGATTGTTTCTGAAATGTACACTGTATCTGTTGGTATCTTCAAATAGGGCAGCAGAATTTTATTCGTTTCGAATGATGTTCGTGCTTAGAACGAACCAAACGGTGATATTTACTAACGAAATGATATTTGCAACAGATAACCGATCTAGCTTGGTCCAATCTGCTGCTCTCAATATTCTTTCATTCATCATCTGACTGATCAAACGTTCACTGCATGGCTGTGAGATTTTCACTTAGTAATCACTCAACAGAGGTTCCCGGATGTCTTAATGGGATTTACAGGTAGGTAGTTTCATAACTCAGGGGGATAGTTTTACGATGAAAAGATCGTACACGAGAAGAATAGGCAGGAAATGGTTTGGGACTATGGATGTGTCATCGCGATGATTCGGATCATGATCATGTGGCAACGGTATGAATGCATGGAACATGACATGATGGTCGAAATTGAATTGAAAGTTGATACGCGATGAAGAGAGAGTGAATATGAAATCTGATGCAATTGCAGCATCATGCATCAATATCATGCGTATACGCTAAACAATTGAACAACAGAACAACAACAGCCATTGGCCACATGCTGACTAATGGAATATTTCGAAAATGTTACGAAATATTTCATCGATAAAACAACCCAAAAGTCGTTAATCTAAAACGATGTGGTCGATAGACGGCTCGAGAATAAAGAACTGAAAATTACTCATAGTGAATTGTTTATGAGCTTGCACAATCTAGTGACGTAAAAAATTGCACACTCGATCAAGAAAGCGCATGAGACGTGTCTTAAAACGTCAGGTATTCTTATCATTCATTCAGCTGCGATAAAGACACAATGATCAGTTTTTTGAGATTAAATTTGAAAGCAGTTGATTGCACTTGTCATTCTTAGTTTCTTCGCTTTTTTCTTGTTTCCCGTTTCGATCAATCGATCACTTCCTGTCGACTTTATGACCGTTAGATGACTCAATTGTTACATACCTAACACACAGATAATCAGCTCAAGAAGACGTATGAAAATGTAAACTTACACGTATGATCATGTAAACTGATCACTTCAAAACATAAGATGTTATGAAAATTAAAGAATCAAAAGAATTCCATGTCAACAAGCAAATGCTCTCTTCTCAATTTGGCTCTAAAGCTTCGTCGCTAAGCTTTTCTTAATGTACACCCGAGAATGTCTCGTCGCCTAAATCCGGTAAAGAATGAAGAGTTTTTTACCGGATGTAGAATTTAGCGACGACTAGCAATGATCACTCGAAGTGATCAATCACTTCACTTGCTGTTCAACTGCAGTTATGAAGACACCTATCTATAAGACTGAAGTTGATGATGACGATGCATTGCAAAATTTCCATAAAGCAACATAGTGCACGAAGCAAATTACAATAAAAATTATGATTCATCGTCACAATCAGTTTTGAATGAAACACTGAATCACCAAATCATTCATCATGCGCTTAACGGAAATTCTGTACTTCTCTGTTAGGTTGTTATTATAAGATATCACCACAATGCATCGTGATCGAAATCGCTAATCTGACATAACCTCTTAGCATAACGAATAATTTCATAAAAACCATTGTGAAAAGATGAACTTTCATAACTTTTGCTTATAGTCACAAATCGACGGATTCTATTGTAGTAGCATAGGCCTCGGTCTTGTTTCAGACGTTGATCTTGTCCTCAGTAAGTTCGTTTCAATAACAAAGGGTTATTGAACAAAGAAAACGTTCATTTTTTTCGTAAAACAGTTAAGATCATAAAATTTCCACAGATCAATTAATATGAAATGATTCTATCAAGGCCGCTTATTCAGATGTGTCTCCTTAAGATAACACGACGTTGATGCGAATAAAGAGCCTGAGAATGTGAAATGAACGCAGACAAGTGACGAAAATTAATTAGATATGACAATCAAGTTTCATTGGGAATAAATTTCATTTTTGTTTATGATAGCGAAGATGAATTGGAAATAAATTTAAAAACTGAGCAAAAGTTTAGTGATGACGTTGATGGTCAAAGAAAATCACTGCGATTAATATAACATTCGTCTGACGGCCCAGCCCACTCTACTGAACTTATTAACCGCGATAATTCCTGGAACTCATCAAACTTTTCGCTACGGTGTCACTGGGTTTGAACCTACCGTAGACATTCGTCATTTTTTCATACTTATATGGTTATGTAAGATAATATCAAGGCACAGGGGACACAACAGGGTTTCATCGAGAACTGCGAGTGATTAGTTGGTTGGTTTACGATAGATATGGTTAGTTAACTTGGAAAGAGCTGTTGTATATTCTGAGAGAATGAGCACGTGAGCACGTTTCACTATCATTGTTGTTTCGATGATCTAGTGGACATTCGTGCTAATCACTTAATCATACAATGAGCTCCCATCGTATGCGTGACACTCATTACTAAGTACCAATATTATAATAGGCATTCGTGATCAGCGAAAACATAACGGTAGCGGCGATAACATGTTAATAGTGATTCTGAATGAATTAGTTTTAATAATACTCATGTGATAACAATGGGCATGCCAATTCAGTTTGTAAATTCAGAAACATAATCAGTCATTCTGACGTAATGCATCCTACAGATGATAGCTTTCGAGATAGTTAGGTATTATGAGATCGCTATCGTGTGAGGAAAAACGTTCGCTTTCAAAGAATCACTCTCGAGTGGAGCTAGGATATCAAAAGAAATGCATGCACTCAAAACCTCTACGAATGTAACATTTCTGTGATGTTCCTTCGAATCGAACAACTAATTCTATGATGTTTTAAAAAACTAATCAACATAACAATATCGTGTTCATACATCTTACCAAGCTAGCATCAACTTCTGTGCAACATTATTGAATGATATCAAATGAGAAAATGAGTCTAACTCTCCCATGACCACAACAACTTTCATGTGAATGTATAAATATGATCAATATCTAAATTCAGTATCGATATCAACTTCATTTCCTTAACTTATCAACTCTATGTAAGTAACTATTTTTATCAATTCACAAGTATCATCAAACGGTCGGAATGATAAATAAAGCTGAGTCTGACTTTATTGGACGGTGGTGCTGCATTCGGTTGATTTTTGGACGGTGTTGTGGGTTGCGGATCAAGTTCCTGACCGCCGTTTGTTGCCACTTCCTCAGCACTTGTACTGTGCATCTTTTCTCGAGCCATTCGCACGAACTGATTGACTGATGAAGATTCACTAACAATCGAATAGATCTCAGTTGTGTTCAGTCGATTAATCAACCAATTAATTTTTCAGATAATTGATGGAATTAGAACTTTTTGGATCTTTGATTGAAAATTAACGATTCGAATGAGATGTAAGTGGAGCTCGCTCTCTCTGTTGACTTTTGGTTTGAACGCGAAGTTCTTCAGCAAAAATTGCTGAGATGTGAGAAAATTTTTGTTGAATTTGTTTCGAAGAGTTTCTCAGAATCCGAGAATACGACACTATTGCACATGAAACAGGAAAGCACTAGCTGCTTCAGTGAATACTGATTCCTTTGGAGAGCTTGAGTAGTAAGAGATAACAGTAATCACTTCCTTGTAGAATGAGGATGGATGAAGGCAACAACGATGATCATCATGATGAGCACTAGCATTATAAGCATTAGTGCTTAGTATTCATCGTGGTGTATGCATGAGAGGA
>JAPYMA010002563.1:0-56238 GCA_035041965.1 Anisakis pegreffii
TGAAATGCCGGCTTGAAAATTCCCACTTTTCGAGGAGATATATTAATTTTTGTGATGCCATTCGGTTAAAGACATTCAAGCCTACCGTACCCTCAGCTTTGACCAGTAACATATCAATTTCTTCACACCAATCGATCAAGCTGAATCTCTGGATAAAGAAAATCATATATCTTGTCGAGCGATTTTGCTTAGTTGAGGAGATCTAGCTATTTTTTTAAAGCTATCTTATCTAGCGCTGAGTCGCTCATTCACACTCCCGTATGATCACTATAGATCAATAGAGGCTGTACATAACTATAGAAATTTGACTTCGATGTATTCGAGCTCACCGTCTTCTCAGCTTTGCCCGGAAACATATCATCATTTATATACCGTTCGATCGAGCAGAATCTCTTCTTTCCAACACTGAAATGCCGGCTTGAAAATTTCCAGCTTACGAGGAGATATAGGGATTTTTGTGATCCTAATTAATGAAAATTTGAGTTTGATGATGTATTCAAGCTCACTGTCTTCTCAGCTTTGCCCGGAAACATATCATCATTTATACACCGTTCGATTGAGCAGAATCTCTCCTTTCCAACACTGAAATGCCGGCTTGAAAATTTCCAGCTTACGAGGAGATATAGGGATTTTTGTGATCCTAATTAATGAAAATTTGAGTTTGATGATGTATTCAAGCTCACTGTCTTCTCAGCTTTGCCCGGAAACATATCATCATTTATACATCGTTCGATCGAGCAGAATCTCTTCTTTCCAACACTGAAATGCCGGCTTGAAAATTCCCACTTTTCGAGGAGATATATTAATTTTTGTGATGCCATTCGGTTAAAGACATTCAAGCCTACCGTACCCTCAGCTTTGACCAGTAACATATCAATTTCTTCACACCAATCGATCAAGCTGAATCTCTGGATAAAGAAAATCATATATCTTGTCGAGCGATTTTGCTTAGTTGAGGAGATCTAGCTATTTTTTTAAAGCTATCTTATCTAGCGCTGAGTCGCTCATTCACACTCCCGTATGATCACTATAGATCAATAGAGGCTGTACATAACTATAGAAATTTGACTTCGATGTATTCGAGCTCACCGTCTTCTCAGCTTTGCCCGGAAACATATCATCATTTATACACCGTTCGATCGAGCAGAATCTCGCCTTTCTAAGACTGAAATGCCGGCTTGAAAATTTCCAGTTTACGAGGAGATATAGGGATTTTTGTGATCCTAATTAATGAAAATTTGAGTTTGATGATGTATTCAAGCTCACTGTCTTCTCAGCTTTGCCCGGAAACATATCATCATTTATATACCGTTCGATTGAGCAGAATCTCTTCTTTCCAACACTGAAATGCCGGCTTGAAAATTTCCAGCTTACGAGGAGATATAGGGATTTTTGTGATCCTAATTAATGAAAATTTGAGTTTGATGATGTATTCAAGCTCACTGTCTTCTCAGCTTTGCCCGGAAACATATCATCATTTATACATCGTTCGATTGAGCAGAATCTCTTCTTTCTAACACTGAAATGCCGGCTTGAAAATTCCCACTTTTCGAGGAGATATATTAATTTTTGTGATGCCATTCGGTTAAAGACATTCAAGCCTACCGTACCCTCAGCTTTGACCAGTAACATATCAATTTCTTCACACCAATCGATCAAGCTGAATCTCTGGATAAAGAAAATCATATATCTTGTCGAGCGATTTTGCTTAGTTGAGGAGATCTAGCTATTTTTTTAAAGCTATCTTATCTAGCGCTGAGTCGCTCATTCACACTCCCGTATGATCACTATAGATCAATAGAGGCTGTACATAACTATAGAAATTTGACTTCGATGTATTCGAGCTCACCGTCTTCTCAGCTTTGCCCGGAAACATATCATCATTTATATACCGTTCGATCGAGCAGAATCTCTTCTTTCCAACACTGAAATGCCGGCTTGAAAATTTCCAGTTTACGAGGAGATATAGGGATTTTTGTGATCCTAATTAATGAAAATTTGAGTTTGATGATGTATTCAAGCTCACTGTCTTCTCAGCTTTGCCCGGAAACATATCATCATTTATACATCGTTCGATTGAGCAGAATCTCTTCTTTCTAACACTGAAATGCCGGCTTGAAAATTCCCACTTTTCGAGGAGATATATTAATTTTTGTGATGCCATTCGGTTAAAGACATTCAAGCCTACCGTACCCTCAGCTTTGACCAGTAACATATCAATTTCTTCACACCAATCGATCAAGCTGAATCTCTGGATAAAGAAAATCATATATCTTGTCGAGCGATTTTGCTTAGTTGAGGAGATCTAGCTATTTTTTTAAAGCTATCTTATCTAGCGCTGAGTCGCTCATTCACACTCCCGTATGATCACTATAGATCAATAGAGGCTGTACATAACTATAGAAATTTGACTTCGATGTATTCGAGCTCACCGTCTTCTCAGCTTTGCCCGGAAACATATCATCATTTATACACCGCTCGATCGAGCAGAATCTCGTCTTTCTAAGACTGAAATGCCGGCTTGAAAATTTCCAGTTTACGAGGAGATATAGGGATTTTTGTGATCCTAATTAATGAAAATTTGAGTTTGATGATGTATTCAAGCTCACTGTCTTCTCAGCTTTGCCCGGAAACATATCAACATTTATACATCGTTCGATTGAGCAGAATCTGTTCTTTCTAACGGTGAAATGCCGGCTTGAAAATTCCCACCTTACGAGGAGATATATTAATTTTTGTGATCCTAAATAATAGAAATTTGTGTTTGATGATGTAATCAAGCTCACTGTCTTCTCAGCTTTGCCCGGAAACATATCAACATTTATACATCGTTCGATTGAGCAGAATCCGTTCTTTCTAACGGTGAAATGCCGGCTTGAATATTTACACTTTGCGAGGAGATATATAAATTTTTCTGATGCTATTCGGTCAAAGACATTCAAGCCTACCGTACCCTCAGCTTTGACCAGTAACATATCCATATCTTCACACCAATCGATCAAGCAGAATCTGTGGATAAAGAAAATCATATATCTTGTCGAGCGATTCTGCTTTGTTGAGCAGATCTAGCTATTTTTTTAAAGCTATCTCAACTAGCGCTGAGTTGCTCATTGACATTCCCGTTTGATCACTATAGATCAATAGAGGCTATACATAACTATAGAAATTTGAGTTTGATGTAATCAAGCTCACTGTCTTCTCAGCTTTGCCCGGAAACATATCAACATTTATACATCGTTCGATTGAGCAGAATCTGTTCTTTCTAACGGTGAAATGCCGACTTGAAAATCCCCACCTTACGAGGAGATATATTAATTTTTGTGATCCTAAATAATAGAAATTTGTGTTTGATGATGTAATCAAGCTCACTGTCTTCTCAGCTTTGCCGGGAACATGCGAATTTCTTTTCACCATTTGATCCAGCAGAACCTCTAGATTCAGAATATTAAAAATTAAGCTGAGCTATTTGGCTTAATTGATGAGATATAGGCATTTTATTAATACTATCTCGGGTGCCACTTTCAAGGCTACCGTAAGCTCAAGTTTGGCCACTAACATCTGAGATGCAACTGATTTTCTGATGACTATGTGAGATGCAACTGATTTTCTGATGCTATTCTGTAGTATCTCCGGTAGCTGATTGCACAATTGATCGTTCTACCGAGATCAATGATGCAGCTCTACTAAGTTATCACGAGCACCACTTTCAAACTTCGCGTACTCTGATGTTCGCCCTCAAATCTGCTGTTTTTTGTTTTCGAACGAACTCAGCATATTCTCGGCATTCAGGGTGTCGTTTCCGATCAATGACTTCACCAGCAAGCTTGACATGTTTTGCGATGAAAATTCGTAATTTTTCTAATTTAATCGGAGAAATCATTTTAACTACGTTGATGCGTATCCTTTGGTGTTCAGCAACATTGAGCACTAAACGAAGTTTATTTTGATACAAAAAAAAAGAAATAATCGGATTGAGGCACGGCGCTGTATTGCATCTGGGTTTTGACTCTGGCTGAGGCTCTCATTATGGCTCAACGATCTATTATACAAACAGGTGGTTCTGTCATAGCGATGTGAGGCACGAGAAGGTGCTTCTCAGGTGTTAGCCTCAGTTCGAGCCTATGTCCCTAACGTGGTGTACTGCAATATTCGTCTTCGATTATCGCCACATGATGTGATACAGTCAATCAACACGGACATAATTTATGCACTTCGCAATGTTTTTGTCTTGGCTCGTTTAACATCCTTTGCCAATGAGTGTGCTCCGTGCCTTCGAAGCTGTTCGATAAGACAATACGACCCACTTGATATTTTCTGAAATGAGATGAAGATCAAGTGGATACCCATCGAGCGATCATTATTGATCCACAATCGCGGATATGTCTCAGATCACGACAGTCATGTCATTTCGATCATCTGATGAGTCTGATTGCATTCAAGATGTTTTTATATTCATCCGTCTATTCAACGCTGTTGTCGTGCTCAATTACTATGAGCTCAATTACTAATACTTTACATTTTCGATTGATCAAAGCAACGTTTTTTGCATTCCTGTAATATCAATGAGAAAATTGTTAGGAGTTGAAAAAGATCTCATGTTTCTAAGCCTAAGCCTAAGCCTAAGTAGGGCGTTGTACGATTATCTTTTCAGCTGCAATCAGCTTTTCTGCACTTACAATTTTTTCCCGGCGAACTTCTTCGTTTCTTCTTTCATATTATCGCATCGATCGCTTGTTTCACTGAAAATAAAAAAGAGTTCACACAAAGTTGCTGAGTTCGGGATATGTGGTTCCGAGAAGATTATAGTCGAAAAATTTAATTGCAAGTGCACAATGTCAACAGGTCAAAGGTCGCACCTCGGTTGTGATTGCACTTCAACAACTGTGAACACAAGTAGGGCGTTGAAAAGTTCGTTTTCCTCGTCCAAATCGAGCGCAAAAATTTGGTTGAAACACGGCTCGACGCTCTCCTTCAGCTCGGTTTGAAATCTTTCTCGAGTGCCATTCGCCACCAACAAATGTATTTTCACAAGGATTTCTGCAGTGTACTGCAGTGATAACCTTCCCCACCAAAATATAGCAATAAGAGTTGTTATTATCAATGAAAAGCATAATTGTGAAACCGCAATAACAAATCGATATGAATTCGATTAGGAATTCAAAGTTTTGAGGATACTTACTTGATGGACACAGAGCAGTTGCATACTGAAGTTTAAGATTAGTTGCTTGTATGACAGTGATGCTAATTCGTTGTGCAGTCGGCAGATAACACAGTCCTATCTCTAGCTCACCTAGGTCCTGAAGTTTTATTTGGAATTATGAATGGATGGATAATCAGGTTTATTTCTTTTTTTTTCTGATGACTCAAACAGTCAAATGCTTTCAGGGCATGATTATTTTGTGATGACTGAACCAAAAGATATTATATTCATAAAAATTGCTGTGATATATGTGATGATAACAATAGGTACAGGTTTGACGAAACGAAGAGGTATATTGTATTCAGTGAAGTTTTGAATCGGTTTCTCATCTATCCAATGGTCCGCTTCAGCCAGAAGAGTTCTGTGTGAATATCTGAAGATATAAATTCTGATTAAGTTATTGCTATCATCGATAGATATTACCCAAGGATATAAAGGGACTATTCTTCGAGCAATCCTTATTATATCATCGCAAGGAATATAAATTCATGGTAATATATGCACGATGATCATCTGAGCGTATCATCTGAATGGAACAAACAATATGATACTCACTTATTGATACTGAAGAACTGTATTTTGATAGCACACTGATGGAACAAGCTCGGTGACAACTCACAACAATACCACTGATTGAAGATCGCTTGAGAGCGTTCGCGACGAACCGATAATGTCTCCATATCCATGCGTACATTTGCATTCACTTCCTTCATTCAATAACTTATTATTTCGTTCCATCAATTTTCACATTCTAGCTCCTCAAACTCTACGGCATCAACAACTCAATTTTAAACTGGTGCACCAATCGCTTTCGAACGAACAATTCCATCGTATTCGTAGTGATTTTATGAAGCGACATTATCAGACTGTTTCTTAAAACCTCTCCAGAGACTACAATACAATCTCCGTGTGTTTTACAACAGTATATCTCATCATTTAATCTCAAATAGATAATAGGCATTTCATTTGCTCGGATAAGCAACGAATGAGAATTTATCCCTGAAACCTGAGCAATTGCTTGGATTTTGTTTCGTCCATATGATTTTTGATTATTAACAGATGATCATTGTTGTAACAGTTGCTTTATTACACATTTTTATTACACATCACTTCCATATGAATTTGTTTTAGATGATCCATCAGAGTGAAATGAAAATGTGAATGAATGATATTATATAGTAGACGAATGCGACTCACGTCAAGATTAATAATTTCATTTCGATTCGATTTTAACCAAAATCTTCTCACTTTTTTGATCACCACACACCTCGCACAGCATTCTCGGTTGCGATCACCAATAAAAGGTGGTAGATCAAACACTGACTTGATATATACACTCAGCAATGATTCGTCTTTATCGTATTCTAGTCCAATACACACCTGGGGCACCTGCAAAGGTATGTATTTATCATGGATGTGATTGCCGATAATTTATTCATGAGCATTCGAACATGAGCAATACATGATTTATTCATGAGCATTCGAATATCTGTTTGGTTCTTCGATTCGGAGATATTTCGGAGATTTCATTTCGTTTCATCAATTTTCTCATGATGAGACAGAAGCCAAACGCTAGTCTAGCTCGTCAAGCTCTACAGCATCAATGACTCAACTCTAAACTCAATTCCAAACGTTTCCATGTCGGATATCATCTGTATCATGTACATTCAACTCTAAATTGCCACCTTTCCTCACCTTGTCGCATTGTTGCATATTTTTGAATGGCCAATTGATGAATTCCATTATCTAACACTCGAAATTCAAATAATATGAACACATCGTAGCACTTCATTCAATTAATTCATACCAATTGGAAAGAAGAGGAGCACGCTTGCTTACCTTTAGTATATCGCTAGTCATAGTGGTAATTTATGTGCAATGCGATATTTGTAGACAAAGATTAAGAATAGAATACAGAACGATTATATCCACTTCAATATCCATGAACATCACACTCTATCTCATCGCATCAATCGATCACAAACTAAGCTCTGTTTCCGGTTGCTATTAAAATAACATGCATCAACATTTCAAAATCATGCTGATACGCCGTCCTCTCATCGAATTTTCATGATAATAATTGATAAACGTGGTAATGATAATGAATGCAAATAACAACGAAGATAGCAATAATATTTATTATCGTAATAATATTAACAATAATCATAATAACAATGATAATATTAATAACAACAACGTTCCAATCCGCTCATGGCAATACGCTCATGCATTTTTAACGAACCGTGCAAACGAATACAGTCAAATGAAAATATAAATATCTCTAATGCTCTGTTGTATTTATTTAGCTGTACGCTTCAGTGTTTTGCAATCGATCATCGCACAAAACCGCTTCAATATCGTTACAATAACACGAACAAATGCATGAATATCATTCTAATCCTAATCACAACGCGAATCTCACTTCATTTCACACTCACAATAACAAAAATTTCAACAAAACAATCGCCATGACACTTCATTTGTTAACAATTCGAAATTAATTTCTTTCATTTACATTTATATTAACAAAATTATTCATTTACAATTATAGGTTAATGAATTCGTTATGAAATGCAATCAACAACAATGAAATGCTAAACGTCTTATTCATCTATCAATAATAACAATTACAACAACTATCTACATTTGAATCTCAAAAATATCAACGCAATCTGAACAACGACTACAGCAAATCAAATGGCCACGACACTCGGATGGATTTATTTTAGACTAAAAATTTGAGACTAACAATATAAAATCGTTCCCGTGAAGTACACCTCAAATCTTTCAACAAAAAAATTAAACACTAACAAAAATTTTCATAACAACAACAACAGCCAGCAATAATATCATAATAAGAACACGAAAATGTTAATAAAATGGGCAATAATGCAATAATAATAATAATAATAACATCTAATCTAAATGCAGCGTCGAACTTCTCACTCGTGTTCTCTGAATGCGAATTGTTGAGCTGTGCGATGAAAGACTGCTTTGACGTTGTGCGTTGTAGACATCGTACCACGACAAATACGACTCCAATATCAGCCCGATTTCTTCCTCCTTCACTCCGATTGATAGCAAAAACTGCAAAATCACATCATTTATCAACAAGTTCACATCAATAATTATTCAAAAACAAATAATTATTCAGCACAAAATAATTATCAATAATATTTCACAAAATAATTCAACACAAAATTAATAATCATTCAGCACAAATAATTATTATTCAACACAAAATCCAGCAACCTTCCTATTGATAACACCTTCAAGATCATCGATCACGAATAGACATTTACTTGTGAAGGCGCCTTCATATTTCGACAAGTCCAAATTTGCTAGCCACCTGAAAAGAGCATATCCATAACAATAACAGCGATAATAATAATAATGAAAATAACAAGGCCACGAATGAATCATTAAAGTACAAACGTTTTAATCGCCGTTCGATTCGTCAGCGGAGTTGACGGTGACTTCAACGTATCCAACTTGTCATCGCTATCATTCAATCCATTCTTCTCCTTCAGATAGCGTCGACTCAGCTCATAGTTTGCAATTATCGAACAAACCAACTTATACAAATGTCTGCCACGCACCTTTAAGCACCCCAAAATCAACCAATTCTCCTCAATAACGACGCCTAATCATTCAGATAGTACTACTCATTTTGCGAGATTATTCGTCAGATTTCTGTGAGATTACTGATCAAACTGCTGATTGCTAATCAAGACCTATAAATACCTAATTGCTTATTGAAATGTAATAATGACAACAACAACAACAAGAACAATACTAATCAGCTAACCTGCACTTCGTAGATCGTATCTTCATCCTCTCGGAAACGATCTGTTGCGTCCTTCTTCTCGGATTCCGTACAGATTGTCTTCGTAATCACTTCGGTTGGACGTTTCGATAACACTGTTCGACGTTTCTTCGCTGTTTCAATAATTATCATTATGCACATAGATGAAAAACCAATAAAACAATAATAAAATAAAAACATACGTCGGGGCTCATAACCTTCAAGCGTAGCGTCTCGCGATGGACATGCGCAAACTTTCAACGAAATCACATCGGAACCAATTATTTGCTCACTACAATTCAACAACATTTAAAACAACATCAATAATAATAATAATAACAATATCAAGACAATAATAACGATAATAAAAAGCTAATCATAAACCAACTTCGACTTAAGCACGAATGAGATATGAACAGCTCTTCTGTTAATGCCACCGGTACAAGATGAGAAGCAAGTGAATTTCAATGGAATAAACAGAGGCGATAACGATGAAAATAGCTCATTCAATGGCAGCATGATAAAAGATGGATCGTTTGGTGTTGCACAGTTCACATAAACTGCTGACTGATGTTCACACTGAATGAAGTGCTCACGAATAATCGTATCTACAAGAGGATATCCTAATTATAAGATGTGACAAGAATAATGATAAAGAAACGTTAATCCTAAACAATCAACTAAATAAATATCTAAGAAACTAATACTAAATATTTCAATCAACTAAACATTTGCGGAATCTTGTGAATGGAATATCCCGGGGATCTGACAAGATAAATACTGAAATACTACCGTCAGTGCTGAGGTGATGAGCACATCGTTTCACCGCAACCATGCTATGCTCATGTCTCGAATAACACGCCATTATTTGTAGCACTGCATCTGCGGGCGGTACCCGTTTCAATTCCATTATAAACGGTATATACACGAACGGTCGTGAGAACAACATTCTATCCGCTGATTGATACTGCAATTGCATTTGCAATCTCTCCTCATAAATTCGACAAAATTCTCAAATTTCCATTAAAGTTTTCACAATAAATAAATAACGAACGCCTCTTACCACATAATCACTTGTTTTGCGTTTCGATGCTGCTTCAACCGAGATCTTCAATCCATAATCATTCGTCGTGTGCTCACTATCATTATTAGCACTCTTCGTTGAACACGTTTGTGCTTCATCCCTCAAAATATTCAAAAATTAGAAAAGTAAACCAAAAAAGTGCACATTCGATAGAATTATTAGCCATCAAAATATCAAACTCAAAAATTATTAGGATATCAAAAGATTCCTTAACTGTTTAGTTGATTGCGCTGAGTTGAAGTTTCTTCCTTGCACCGCTCCTCCAGCATAATCATACGAATAATTCAGATTTGTGCTCATTACAGGACTAGGTTCGGTACTGCTCTTCATTGCCTGCAATTGTCAAATGAATAATTCTGCATGAAATTTCTTGCATTCACCACTTCTCACAAGAAATTTTCTGATGATTCTATCAAGGTAAGAAATTCCGTTGGACTGCAAATGAACATCGGAAAAATGGAATGCAAAAGATAGAAAATCAACAAACATACAATATTTTCACTCGACGATGTTGCTGCGGAATACGGCCGTAGTGGTGTGCTAATATTTGTCAATGTATCATAGACTTTGCTATCATTGAACTGAAATAATAACAAATGAAAATTCCAACGCGGGTTTTCCTCATGAGTAAAATCGAAAGTTTTTTTTAAACAGAGGATTTAAAAAACACAAAAACAACAAAGGTCAGCGAGATTTTAGATCAGGTAGGGTCAGACCTGATCATCTGTCGTGATACGATCATAGAGTGCATCGGCCAGTTGAACGCTTGATGTCGCAGCCTCTTGAGGTAGATTGAACTGCAATTTTTATCACTCAATTCATAACAAGAGCAACATCTTCAGAATAATTATGATCGAAGTATCAAAGAGAATCAAAAACACAACAGCGTACTCAAAAATGAAACAAACCAGAAACTCTTCATCTTCTAGTATAATTTGATTTTGAGACGGATCAATTTCTACATCGTCGAAAAACAAATTTTGCGAGTTCATACTGAAAATTAAACGAAATGTTATGATCAGATCGGAAACCGATGATTTTAATAGCGAATTTTCTTTCAATTTTATCCGTTCTGTTGAGAAAACGAGGCTGATTACCAGCTCATACCTACTTTGATGTGAGAAGAATATAAGAAAAAATATATTTTCAGTAATAAACCAATGACTGCTGTATTTCCTCAGTCATGGTTATGTCCATTACCAATATTGTTAGTATTAGTATTACTGAAAAATAAGTGGATCATAATAAATCGAACATATGAGGATCTGATCTAACTTTCTTGAGATATCCGAGGCAGTCATCGCGGGTATGACTCGAGTTGGAGACGTGCACAGGAATTGTTCGATTTTCTGCGTTGGTAACGATAACGACAAAGGGTCATCGTCACTTCTACGTCGAGTTTCATCCGTTGCTGCCGATGAACTGGGTTGTGATGACTCCCAGATGATACCCTCATCCTCCTCATTATTGTTGTCACCCATCAGTACATAAATTGAGCTGCTGCTGAATATTTATTATTTTGCAAAATTAATTCCACGATCAGGCGGAAATTCAACCGAATTCGCCGACGAATGAAAGCTTTTCAGAATCGATAGAATAGAAGAATGATGTGCGGAATTATCATACTATCGAGCGTAACCTGATGTCACACCATTGAATGGGAACTTCAAGTGGTAGATAAACTTTAAGAAAAGTTGGAAACAATTGGAAAGAATGTAAAAATTCTGCAAAAATTCCAGACCAGAGTGGATCGACCGATGTTCAAAATGTCATCGACACATTTCTTACCGGTTTGTGGCAAAATGACCGTTGCCTCGGCTAAGTTACAGATTAATTCATCAGAAAATCAGCTGATCGTATGATCCGTTGAAACTGAATTATTTACTCGATAAATTCCTTGGAATCTAAATTTTTGGAATTTTGTACTAACATCGAGCGGCAGCCCTGGATTCGTATCTATGTTGTGGTGAGTACTACCCTCTAGACTTGTGGTTGGATCATGTAGAGAGGAGTCATACTGAGTGTCCACAAGTCACATGCGTTATATGCGCATGTCAGTGTTCGATCGCTCAAATCCGTTCACATCTCACCAATGAACACCTCTTCAAGTGTCCACTCGAATCGTGCCACTTCATGACATCGGTCTTCGACGATCTCCAGCTACACACCAGCTTACATCAACAGTATCCATCAAATCCTTCGAATGTGGTGTGTGCTTTACATTTCTGAATATTCTACTGCTAAATGACATAAATGATGAAAACACGACACAGCACACGGAAAGAAAACAGCAATCCCAGTGAAACGGAATGCATTCCGTTTTTCAAAAAAATTTGACAGTCTCAATGTGGATTTGTACAATGCAATGTATTAACAGTATACTGTTATGATTGGTTATCACGATATGATCACAATGATAGATAAAATTTTCATTTGGGAATATGGATTGTCGGTTCCGGGCTGGACCAAAATACAGCCCGGGCCTGGCCGAATAAAGAGTTGCCGGCTGGGTGAGTTTCAATTGCCCCCCCCCCTCTCCCATGGTGTCTCGGGACTGGCAATCCCATATTGTGTTTTCATTTTCATTAAATACTGTGTGTGTTAGATGTGTATTTCAGGCAGATGAAGCACCATCAGCAAATAGAGAACTTTCCGAACGTATTTCCATGTTACTGGATTCACAGCATGATATTCGACGGGTTTGTATCGCAAAGCATTTGCGATTGTTCGAGATTCAGAAAGAAGACACAGGATACGGATGTGGATATCGCAATTTACAAACCATCATTGCATCGATTGTGAATGATCGGGAATTGAGATGTGCCGGTGGAATAACTGAAGTGCTAACGTCGATTCAGCAAATACAAGAGGGAATTGAACTGGCTTGGATGGTCGGATTTGATCCAGTTGGTGCCTCTAATCTGGATTTTCATTTGAAAGGAACACGAAAGTGGATTGGCGCAACGGAAATTGCCGCATTTCTTCAGGTTTTTCATTAGATCTTCTCGAAATTTTGTTTAAAACTTAAGAACTAGTGTAAATTTTCAGTGAAACTGTTGAGGATGCTCAAAATTCTCGATGACGATTTCAAGATCTTTACGAAAGTTCAATCGTTTTCGTCGAATTTTTGAATATTTTGCAGTATTTTCATGGTAATCCATGTGTATCAGATATAATATAAAAACCTGTTCTCATTAAGTACCATCGAATACGTGTGCAATTAGTTGATGTAAGATTACTACTGAATCGAATTCAAAAACAACGACAGATCGTGGAGTGGGTCTGGCGGTATTTCAATTCTGATGGACCGATGATACCGTTATATTTCCAGCATCAGGGTATATTATTATATTACTGATTCTGTTTTCATTATCATTATCAAAATTATTGTTTAGTTTCTGTATTATCATTAAGATTGCTATTATTATGATGATTGTGATATTTTTACAAAAAGGATTCATAGCAACGAAGGATTCTCTGAGTAATTCCAGGTCACAGCCGTGTTATAATTGGATGTATTGAAAGTTCGAACACATCGACTGGAAAAGAGCTACTCATCTACGATCCTTTAACAGACCCATCGAAAATTCACAATGCTCTGATCTCGCACTCCGCTGGAACCTTATCGAGACTCATCAGATGCCCAGCTTCAACGTTAACAAAATCCGAATATCAAATTGTAGCTGTTCACGGCGTAATCCCAGAGCAATTCTATGAAACTGCAAAAGATTTCACTTCGTACAATCATTTGGACTTATGATCTTTCTGAAGATTATGTACCATTCCATATGGATTTTATTCAGCTTTATTAATTCAGGCATTTTAATTTGATGTTTTATTGTTAGGGAAAGTTATCTCGTAATTCGTCTCGTTAAATATTTGATCCGCTGAAATTTTCAAGCTTGGAATTGTGAAGCAATTTAAGTTATCATCTTATCATCAGTTGTAAGAAGCATGATTCCTTTTAAGATTCTCATTCCTTTCTCTTCGTTGGCATTTATTTGATTTTGCACTGTCCACTTTCATATTACGTGTAGCGCATTTTCATTATTGTGAAACAATCAAGAAGCGTTCATTCGGGTCTGATAATTATTTGAAAAACTGCTTTATAAAAACGTAACCGTTTTAAGGAATGTTAAATGCGTCTTAATTTAGCATAAAAAGGATTTGTATCGGTTGCTTGTTTCATGGCAAATTTCTTGCACGAATTTGATTTGTGATTCGTTGATGTTTCATAAGAATGTTTGGGGAGAAAATGAGTTGTTTGAGAAGTTTATGCATTGCATCTTCGGTGAGACGCGATAGATCAACAATAGATTGAAAGCAGCCCTAATAAAATAATGATAAGATCACTAAACACACACATAATCACCAAACGTACAGATAATAGACTCTAGATGATATAATGCACTACTGGTAGATGGACGAAATAAATTCTTCTCTTATAGAACGACTGACATTTTAATCGAAGTATTTTTGCTCCAAAATAATACACAAACTGTTGTTTTTTCATTTGAAACAATTTTTACGCATGGAAATGTTGAAGGACAGTTATAGGCAATGAGATATTTGGGCTTAGAAATATTTTGAACAGAGACTAGACTAATTGAATAAAAGAAATACCAAATGGTTTGTTTATTCATCAGATGAGGATGGATATGAGCGGAGGATGATTCCAGAGAGAGAAGCAAAATTCGAGTAAATATTCGAGTAATTCTGCGCTTCTGAATCTAAATGAATATCGACTTCATACCTCTGTAAGAGACATAAACTAAAACTGAAATTGCGGTCGGTATCAGAAAATTACTCCAAGTTGGACTGAATATAATATCAGACCAAGTTGCTTGAGTGCGATGACTTAAAGCATGATCTCCAGATGCGGCTGGAGATTCAGACGGCGTTTCGTTGGTGGAGTGTTTGCCTCGATCCACATGTCCGATGAGATACTCTTCGGCCATTTCTTTTGCGTCATTCGAATGACCAACATCGTAGAAGCTTTCTGTGGCATCGTTTCCCGATTGCTCCAGAATCACCTCCTCGCCACCCGGATGTTGATCAATGAATTTCGTTACATCGTACACCTGAAAATTCAGTTTTCATATCAAAATTACAAGCTAAACTGCTCTATTTTCGTGCATAATCTGAACTGAAACAATGACCTGAACCAAACCAAGAAATCTGTGACTTAATCGATAAGTCACGATCAAAACAACGTCAAAACAATGATAAAAATGACTCCAACAACCTTGTCATCGATAACGATCCATGATGATTGCACACTATTATGCACAGCAATCTCATCTAATGTGAACGTTTTGGATTTCGCGTCAACCATCCTTTAAAACCACATAATTCAATCGACAAATCACAATATCACGAGCAAAAATTATGCGAGCATGACAAACACGAGAGTGTAATTATGGGCACAAATATGAAACACTACTGAATTAAACAGCGAGTTTTTGATTTACATTACACTTTTTCACATTTACATTTTACATTACTCTTTTAATAGTAATTTTACATTATTACATCAATTCCACGCCTTTTTAATTTCGAAAGTGGTCACGATCGAAATGTTGTTTTGATTTTAATAGCAAAATGATAATACTACTCTCAAAGTTAGAGTAATCCAATGGATTGAAGCAAATGAAGTGAAATGGAGAAAAAAATTAATTGAACAAGTGGGCCGAACTTCATACGGTGTAGCAAATGGGACAATGGGCGTGAATCAAAGCAGCCACAAGACAGAGAGAAAGCGGTGCACATCAACCGCTATACAGAAGAGATATAACGTTGTTTTGGAATAAAAAAGTGGAATGCGAGGAGTTACGAATAATAGAATCGATACAATTTTTATAACCAATTGTTCGCCGAGGCATTTGCGATTAATGCTTGTTAATGATTTCGATAAGGACATCAGGAAAACACTGAAAGGATACCTGAAATTGTTGTGAATATCCAATCAACGAATAAAATAAATCACAGAGCCGTTTGAATATTCAAAAAGGATTTACACCCTGAATTTCAGTTTCCATGAAGCTTACTGTTGAAAGAGTGTGATTTACAATTAAGATAAGTTGATAGCATCGAGATGATTGCTGCAATCAGTTCATCTGCACACGTGTGGTGCCTTGTTGTGTTCAAACGATATGGCTTCAGTTCAAAAATATGTTCGAAGTATCAAACATCTGCATTTTTGGTGTTTTTCATCGATGTCCACCTCGCGTTGTCTTTTGAAATCCACAACATTTTTTTGTTATTGGGTATGAAACGTTTTATTAAAGAAATTTCGCAAAAAAAGGTCAGTTGGATGGATTCATGAAAGAAAACGCATTCAACTCAACAAAAATCTTGAATGATAACACACAAAAATGACACTTTACTTGTATCATCGTGCAAAAATGCATTGAAGCATTTTTATCGCATCAGAAAACCGTTTAGAGTAGTTCTTCAGCGAATCGTGTGCTGATTGGCTCAAATGTTACCGTAACACCACGCCTACGGTGTTTATCCTCCACTACAGTACTCGCTCTCGGCAGTGATTGGCTAATAGCAGGGTTGAAGCAGATTTGAATCGGTAGCTGTATATTCGCGCGAATCGCCAAAAATTTTTGAAAGATAACGGATTTTCGGCATCTTCAAACTGAGGAAATCCTCGTTTCGCCAGCGAATTTCAACAAATCATGCGAGATTCTTTAGTAACGTCGAGTTTTCTCGTATTAAATGGATCAATTGTGCAGTTGGTAGAATGAAAATTATATTTACACCAAATTAAAGCAAAACAAAATCTGACAATGAACACAATCGATGACAATTGTTATTAATATATGCACAAACCACACAAACATTATTATTATTATTATTATTATTATTATTAAACAAAATCGAATCAATACAAAGGCAGCAGTTTCCTTCGTGAAAGTCTGACATGATAAACGGCACCAATGGCTGCAATTACGGAAACGACCGAAACGCCGGATAAGGCCCATACTCCAGCCAACGGTACACATACCGGCTGTCGATGGCTTCCGATCGGGGATGTGCTTGGTGGTGTGGAGATATCGGGGAAATCTGAAATGAATGCATGGATATTCGACAATATCAAAGGCAAAACCAACAGTTTAAAGATCAGGAAGTCTTTGTTCGCATAAAGTGTGGTTAAAGAGTTCGATGAAATGAGACTGAATAGATAAAGTGATGAATAAATTACAAATAAACCGAATTAACATGAACGGAAAGCTATCTTCAGATGTTGCGACCGTTGGATACAGAGTATTGGTGTTTAATTTGTCAGAGAGTATAATAATAATATTGAGTGCCGATAGTATTACCGAAATTATTATCGATACTTTGTAATATTATACTCTGCGACAAATCACCATATCATCAATTCATATCTACACATGCAACAGCTGAAGGTAACTTTTCATTCATATTGACTCATTTGCACATCTTCGAATGTTTATGCTGACATACCGAGTTGTTCATCAACGATATTGAGTTGAGGTGTAGAGACATCAACGTCAACTATGTTGATACCATCATCCTCTGCTCTTGGATTACGCCTCTTCCGTTCGGATTGCGTTTGCACGAGCTTTGAAGCGAGTGGCAACTCAGGCGGCGATTCCAACTCACCCGAACCTGAATCTTATTTGTGGCTTGGCTTCCCGGTAAAGTCATGAAATGAAAGTCACGGAATATGAGTTGGCAGAATGGAAAATTTTTTCGACTGTTCGTGGAAATGAAAAAAAAATCGAAAGTTACCTTCCAAATCATCATTTGAGTGTGTTCGATCGGAACTATTGCCATTTGTAGTGGTATTATTGTGATTGAGACGGGCAACGTAATGGAGTATATTGCCTGGAGTTGGGAAATCTTTCGAAATGCGGGAGGGTTGACGAGTAGCGGTATCACTCGATGAACTAGTTGTTGACGCGGAAGAGCGTCTGGTTGAGGTACTGCTTTTATTGCTCCTATCACTACCATTATCATTGTTATCATTGGTCGATACGAACTTGACGGGTTTCGATGAGGCTGACTGAATCGTGGAGGTTAGAATTAATTGGTCTTTATCGAGCACCTCCTCAATTCTTGCTTCATCTTCGGCTGAAGACTGTAGACTGTCACATTTGGGTGGCTGAAATTTCGGTTTATCAAATGAGATTTATCAAATGTTACATAACTGAACAATTAGACATTGTTACTGTCACATTATGAAGTAGGCAGCATTATTAAGATTATTATTATTATCGTTATTGTTATCACCATTACGAAATAGGCACCATTATTAAGATTATTATAAAACAGTAATAATAATCTTAATAATGATGCCTATTCATTCTAAAATAGTACCATCATTCGCTACAGAGCATGCTTTTTTGTGTGTTAGGGACAATTTTGAAGAATATTTTCGTTGGCATTCTTAAAGTATTCTTTCAGTGGTTTGCTATCTCACATTCCAATGCATCCGTTCAATTAAATCACACATACGATCACATGAAAATGCGAAGATTGCGATTGATTGATTGTACACTTACTTCAACAACATTATTAAGATTATCACTATAATTCCAATTATTCTTATTCCTATGATTATTTCCATAATATAGATTCATTGTTCATGAACTACTACATTACTGTGGCATTGATACACCACTTGGTTTCGGATGAAGATCTCGTTGAATGGGGGATTTATGAGTTATGAGGTTAGCGATTGATTGCTCAGATATGACTTGTATGACAATGCTCTGAATATGAATTTAAAATTTTTTAAAAATTAAATGGTTCACTCACAGTGACACTCGTACAATAATCACCCGTTTTGATACACAATTTGATCTGACAACTGAAATAGACAGACTCTCGATCTGGAAGATTCACTACACTGGCACCCTGTAATGATCAAAAATAGAGCTGGTCGAACATTGCGATCAATTGCCGAAAACAACTTCCATTTGGAAGCATTTTTAGGTTAATTCCAGAGCAAATCCATGCAAACTCATCATCTCAACTCTCAGTTCTTTTTGCTAAAAATGACTGCTTATTCTACAATATTACCATCATTCGCAATATTAGCGGATGCTTTTTTGCGTGTTCGGACAATTTTGACGGATATTTTCATTGGCATTCTTAAAATATTCCTTCAGTGGTTTACTATCTCACATTCCAATGCATCCATCCGTCCAATTATTTCACACACGATCACATGGAAATGTGAGGATTGCGATTGATTGATTGTACACTTGCAAAAAACGATCGATAGCAATTAGACTTTTTCGCCATTATGCAACAATTCAATGAGATGTCTGTCTAGTACCTTGGAATTTCACACCCCTAAATTGAACTTCAAACGAGTTCCATGAGTAAAAACCGATTGACTTGAAGCGATAAGCTCAGAATTCAAAGAAACCACTCATTCGACACCCAATCAGTCATTGACTCAAAACCGGTTTCAGTGCGAAAATGATTTTTGTGCTATTTTCTGAAGTTGATTCGTTGCTGAATTCTAATCGTTCCTATTGTTGATGTTTACAATTAGTTTCAACGCTTTTGGTGTGCTAATTTCTTAGTTTCATTCAGCAGTTATAGTCATTACAGCTTGAAATTTTCGGTTTCGTTCATAAAGCTGTTCAGTTTCGAATTGCGCATTTCCAAAAGTGGCTCGTAATTAGGTCAATTATGTGGAAAATGCATTCGTTCTAGAAATAACACAATTAGTCTCAGCCGAAGTAAATTCAACAGCTAATCAATTTTGACTATTACTCTTCAATGAGCTCATTTTCACCAATTCAGAAAGCAAACTGGAACTGTTTCCATCTTAATTTTTTTGCATTAATTCGAAAGTTTTTGGATTTTCCCTGTTTATTCAATCCAGTTAAGTGGCGTTGAAATGCATGAAAAACAAACCGTGAAACTTCTTGAGAGCTCACTTGAATAAGTTAGCTGTGGAATAATGAAGTCATCTATTGAGCAGCTGAAAATAAGAGCATTTTGAGAATTTTTTTAATGGAACAAAACTGAGAAAAAGTGAATTTATGAAAAGAGTTCTAAAAATTTGGCAGGTGAATTTCTATTCATCTAAAAAAGCAGTGAAATTACCCGTTCGAGTCAATAACTTGATGTTCAGCTCCTTGACCGTCCAGAATGAAACAAGTATGAACGAGCATCGCGTAAACGTCAGATGGGCAATCCCACACATGATATACGGTATCCCCGATGCGAGCATACCGTAACACTGGACCATTTGGCGAATCACGATGCAGCGTATACGAACACTGTGGCATCGAATGATCATACTGTAGCGCTGATGTCGTCAAATCACTGTAGATGAATGTTTTTTTCAGTTTATCACAAATTTACAAATTTTTTTTCCACCGATTCGAATTTTCAGTTCGAATTCGATGAATTTATATTACGTTGTTGTATATATTCCAATTCACTGGATGCATTTTTTCAGTATTATCATAAAACAAACTGTATGGTGCAGTAATAATAATAATAATAACAATAATAATAATAATAATAATAATAATAACAATAATGACAGTAATAAAGATGAACAATAGAAGTGGATAGGATGTACAAACTACTTATGAAATCGCTGGATTACCCTTGAAGTCGGTCAAGGTTGAGTACTATATATCTGCATGTTCACATTCAGCTTTGCATGCTCGTCAGTTTTTTATGCATGCATTTGAATGAATTCATATATTTGAGGCAGTCACTCATACCATCTTGTGATGGAATAGGTAAAATGATTTTTGAGTAGAGCATTTTTACTCATTGACAACTAATTGTATTGAGACCGATAGGTACCAGGCATCTCGAGGTGTTCAATTGAAATACGATCATTAGATGATTCATGACGCGTATTGAAGGAGTGTATAGTGCGATCCTATTATAATACCACCTGATGGGCAATATCGCATTGATTTGGTATATTTATTGGGTAATTTCAATGAACAAACTGACCTAACACCGAGTACAGCATTCACCTCTTTACTGAGTTCCATATAGAAGCATCGAACATTGTATGCATGATCTACTTTGGTGATGAACAACTAAAAGAATTATTATAATAATAATGATTTTTATGTATCAATAAATATATTTTTTGTGGTGAATGTGTTTTGGAATGTGTTGGTCATAAAATGATCATATAAATAAGTTATGTGTAATGCACTGGAAAGCCTATTAATATTTTGAGAAATGCCATCATCGTATGGCCTTGCACAACGTGGTACCATTCTATGCTGAATCAGGGCCTGGATATTGCTCTTAGAGGTTAGAATTTTATGAGGTGCGCATTTGGGGCGAAATACTATATCTTAACAATTAAAAACGATCTTTTAAAGATGCGATCTGATCTATACGGCAGATCAAAATGATTACAACTCAAATTTTTTCGCTGTAAATTCTTCTGACCCGAAAAGGCTGTCAGCTATACCATTTGGAATTCCACTATTTTAAGCCATGTGCTGCTCATTCAAGGAATTTGGAGATGTATTATGAGTATATGCATGGTGCTTACCGGATGCAGTTGAACAATAACTGTCAATGAATAGGCCATTCCACGAGGATTAACCTGAAATCAGGAGATGAATGAAAGTTTTTACGGAAGAAGAGATTCACCCCTTCCACTGGCTGGAATGTGGTATATGGAAGGTATTTTGAATGACCTTCATAACCGAATGGATGCAGCACAACTTCATTCGTTGACAATTGATCAACTGAAGTGCTCTTCTTCGTGGAGCACAAAACAAATTGAACTTTTAAGAAGGTGCTCTTAAAGATGAACAATTCAATGAAGTGTTCATTGACAATGCAAAAGTGAGTGATTTGAAATTTTGGAATTTTTACTTAAAAGAATTTATGAATTTAGGAAGATGGACAAGTGAGGAATTTGCAGAGTCTGTAAGTTTTTTCAGTAAATTCCTCAATTTTACGAAATTTCTTCAAATTCTGAAACAAGGAACATTCCAACAATACCTCTCGTTTGCGGTTAACGTTGCAGTGCTCGAAAGTGAATACGGCCGTATCGGTGTTTTTGAACATACATCCATCTTTACGGAAATATCCTTTTGCGAATATATACGACGGTTTGGAATTTGTGGTTTTGACTGTGACTTTTATTGTCCCGTCACCACACTGCACGGTCGGCTCTTCTGAGTTAGTCAAATTTTTTGATTAAAAATCAATTTTCTTGTAAATATTACTTGAAAAGTTGCTAGATCACTACAGCATGACAGTGGATTAACTAGCTGCATTTGATTCAACAGTTTTATCCTGAGACCGAAATTGATTTACAAATTCCAGGGATATCTCCCGAATCAGTTTGGGACTATATGGAATTTGCTTGTCTGAAGCTGAATAAACCAAAAAATTCATCGATTTCGAGGTTCGAGTGAATTGAGAGAGGCAAATTGACACGAAAATCACTCAAATATAACGATGTTCATCAACGAGGAGATAAATTCTTGGTGAACTCCTCAAAGGATTGTTGAGAAGGATCATTTTTGAATGTTTACAAGAGAAAGAATTTTTGTGAAGCAACCTTGGATTTGGTTATCGAACTGTACACCATTGACATTCGAGAGGGAAATGAATAAGATCAAAGCACTGATCGACGGTATCATTGACATGGTTATTGGCTATTGTGCTGAGTCGATTGTCCGAACAAATATTGTGACCTGAATTCTAATTTCTTTCTGATACGAACGATCTGAGAGGTTTTATCGCAGGCGACATGCTAACGATACGGGCTAAATCACATTCGAACGATTGAACATGAACGATCGCTTCTCGATTGCTTATGAACGAGATTTCGGTGAGCCGTCATCGCTCAAAGTGCTGGGGCAGCTAAAGGCAGATTTGGGGATAATTTGGGATAATTACGGAGATTTGACGATGATGAAGAGAAACTAGCGGAAATGATATGGAGATTTCGAATGGAATCGCTTGAATTGATGAAATATTTCTTCAGAATTGATTCTTTGTTCAGTATTCCAAACTCTTTGTGATATTTGAGAATTTGAGAGTGTCACACACAAATTGTATCAGTATCCGACAAAAAATGAGCGAAGACGAACAGAAAAAAACGCTGAATGATGAATTGGAGTAATGTGCAGGATGCTATGAGTTGAACCTATTAAGGTTCTTCTCTAGACATCATCAAAAACATCTTTCGAGTGATTTATATTCACGTACGCATTCATAATTGACTTATGTAATGCCCAAATGCAAGTGTCTTGCGAAGAAAACACGTTATGATTCATATACACTCACTCACTTCAATTAGAACTTATAATAAGCCGTATTAGAGCGATTATTATTATTATTATAACAATCTTCATTCCTCAACTTAAATAACAAATGAATATTACCCATTGCATTCAGTAGGGTGAAAGTGGATGGATACCTTGATCGTTTACGATTTTACAAACATTACATTAGTACAAATCAGCTAACTTCAGTGTACAATTCAAAGAAGTTCGTGAATTGACATTTCGATGTGGATTTCAATGATGATCGCACAGAAATGGAATGGTCAAATTGGTTGGCAATGCCAATGAGAGATATATAATATCTCGATTCATATGAATATTTCAAAATGTAGAGTATCAGTATAAGCAATAGCACAGAAGCGATTCATACCTCAGAAGGTATTCAAGAAGCTCTGAGGAAAGCCCAAGAATGATGCGTTAAATATAAGGAGCGATCAATCACTCATTGATCGATCTGATCGACTGAATTGAGGAAAATTGTTGGATGGAGATGGGATGGGTACTGAGGAGGGCAAGAACACGGCAAGAACGAGGACGCCAGTAGCAGAGGAGGGGCTAGGGCCGGACAGGAAATGGAACAAAATTGGCGAGTTAAATTTGAGGTAGGGTTTAAGGAGGTACCTTGAGAAAATATACGATTTCATTGAAGAGGACACAAATATTAATCATATGCATATGCAATAGATTCAAACAAATTCATGCGTGTGCTCATTCGTGTATGCTGTCTTCGTATTAATAAGCACAACAATAATGATTGCCATGCAGATGATCGGAATGTGAGCAATAATAACAATGCAAAAATCTGTGAAAGACCGACCGCCCAATAATTTAGTCCTACTTATCCTTTGAAAGTAACAACTTTTTGTAATATCTTAGATGCAAAACCATAATTTACTGCAATGATATGAGCTAGATGGTTCATTTCGCGTGCTGCCTCCGCATGGTCTTTGCAAAATTCAGTGTTAGAGACATGAATGTTATAATGATAACAATGATTATAATAATAGTAACAATAATAATAACAATATTAATAATAATAGTAATAAATGAAGAATGTGAGTTGACCAAAGTATCTTCTCCAGATCAGTGTGAAATGCTGTGATCAACTCACCTGAGTGATGTGATGCACATGAGAACGCAATGCCAATGCATGTGTTCAAAGCGGAATGCATGCACATGCATTAATTTCAATTTATATGACTAGGCTATATGAATACCTATACAAGGAAGGATGTTGCTATTTGGTTGGTGCAAAACAATGGAACAATGACAGTAATTGCACTCATATATAAGACATTCGCAGTAAAGGTCAATTAATAGCATTGGCAATACCTATATCTTTGTGGCTGCTCTTCAAGCCCATCGAATAGTCCTTTCAAATAGAGGCAATTCTCTACCTTTTTTAATGAATCGGTGGTGCTCAAAGGTCATTTCGCTGCATGACAAGTGAGCATTTTCGACCTTTATTATTCAAATTGGGCTTTTATTCATGAGAATTTTATTGGCGTGGTTCAACACTTTAACTTGTCTCTTTGTTTCAGCCATCCATTCATCCGACAGTTTTTTATTTTATCGTTCTCTTAGCTGAATCTATCCCTAAGAAGTGTTGTCGTTGGCTCTCAATGCCTTAGCACTTTCCTGCGATAATTGCTCAGTTACTCACCTTCTCAAGAGTTTCACAGGTTTTCGGCACTTCAAATGGGTTCTAATCGTACAGGATACTTGAAAATATAATTAGTTAGTCAGTAACTAATTTAGTTATAGATGATACAGTTAGTCCCAAATTCAGTGGATATTTGCCTGGTGGCTCAAATTCGATGCTCAAATTCAGGCTTACGGTTTTAGAGTTGATATCAGAAAGTTGATATTCTCACAGATGAAATCAACAAATAATATAGTTCATACTGCACGGGTGAGTGCTCAAAATCGATTTTGCATGCTTATAAGGTGGAACGGGTGGGTGCATTTGAGTTATTAAATAAAAAGTTGTGAGATGAGTGTTTGAGGGGTATGCGAACTAATGATATCTTATAAGAATAAGAATGATATTGCTGAAAAAAACTTCAATTATTGCGATAATTGAGTGAAAATGTACGAATTGGTTATGATCACAAGGTTAAATTCTTAGTAAGTGGGAAATTCCGCATATTTTTAGAAGTAGTCAATTCAGATTGATGAGGTAGATCATGAAAAGTGCCTGAGTTTGTCAACTGAAGAAGCGATTTTTATTCGACTGCGATTACTTTGTTGTACCAGGTGGAGTGACCCATATTTAGGGTATTATATTATCTATGCATCAGGAATTCTTTCTCGACTAATGCTCTCTTTTTGATAAATTCAATTAGAATATCCACTTACAATTAGTTATTCATCACAATTATTCGATGGAGGCTTGTCTGCATTGAATTGCTTATTGTTAAAAGCGCTGACCTTGGAAGCAGGGTTCATTGGGATGCTCTCGAAATCTTTTTTTACTTTGTTCCCGTATCAAATTTTCACATTTCTATGATAGGTATCGTGAAGTGGATTCATTGAACTTTATTGAAGAAAAACTTCTTTTGATTGAATTGAACATCAATGACCAATGAAGAACATTTTTCTTGGAATAGGCAAACTAGAGAGCAAAACTCAAACGTTGCCTAGACACAGACCATTGATGGCAAACAACCGAAACTTCAGTTTCGATCAGAATCCAACCGGATCGACTTTTCGGCTCCGAAATCGGAATTCTGACCGACCGAACGTCAGTGGCCAAATGCTATCAATACAACAGATAGAATTGATATATGCCCGATGTTTAACCGGAGATATATTCTTCCTGAACCTAGAATATGAATCTGCCAGAAGTTTGGCGAACCTATTGAACATTCAGGGCAAATCTCATGGAAGAGGTGTTCGTATGAAGTGAAAAATAAAAAATAACATGAGAAAATGACAAGGAACCCAGGGTATGGTTGTAAAATAAAAATGGCTGGCGTCAGACAAGTGATGCGATGGTATCCGATGAAACAGTGGGTTGAATGAAGTTTGCGTGGATCAGCAGATGAATTGTGCTTGTTCTGATGGGAACATTCCTTGCTGAGTTGGTTTTATAGTTGAGCAAAACAATTTCAATGACCTCATAATAGTGGTGTTGAGTGCGGTGATCGTTTTGTTTACTTCTAGCATTGCGAAATGACACACGTCCACTTAAAAAACTCTTCAAAATATGGACGGTCCAAGAACTATTACACCAAAATAGAACATTGTTCTCATTGAATGAGCTTTTTTCACTCTTTTTTCAATAGAAATATTTTATGTAGTGTTGTTTTAAGCAATTGAAAAACATTCGGTGAGCATTTTATTCGTTTACTCTTCATGGAATGGAATTTGTTCTGAATTTCTTCTTTTTAAAAAATTTCGTAAGGTTTTTGAAAAGTTTACAAATTGAAATGACACCAATACAATCTACAACAATAAGCGTAACGTAACGGCAGTACATAACGAGATAAGGTCGTGTATTTATTTTACAGTTTATTTTACAATTATCACACCAGATTCAATAGTGAACTGCCTAGCAATTGCTGAGCAACACGGAAGAGTTTCAGTATTCCCTACACGCTTGAGATCTCTAGCAATTAGAAACTAAGAATTGATGAATTTGAGGTATTATTCAACTTTAGAGTTTCAGTGGAATTTCTATTCATTGGTCAAGTTTACAGATATTTCAAATAAAAGTCTATTCTGTTCTGGCTGGAATTGGCTTGGGGATGAAATAGATAAATAGGAGGAATTTTGTTGATGTCCGCATAGGTTTGAATGAAGTCAACGAATGACTGACTCATGATGAGATAGATATATTGCATGGTGGTGATCTTTAGAGCTGTAGAGTTGCGAAATCCGATATGTTGCGAAATTCTTAGCCGATTGAATAAGGCAATTGTACTATTGTACGCGTTCAGCAGTTGCATTCAGATAAGACTATTTCATAGTGAACATTCGAATCGAATCAGTATGAGAATAAATTAAGGAGTTGCAGTCGGATATAAGATTCGTTAATATACATACACACATACATCTAACTGCAGTTTAATAGGCGAACATGAAAACAATACAGTGAATACAACAACTAGTAATACGTTAGTGCTATAAGTGGAAGCAGAACCACCGGCATTTCCAGGACTTCTTTCGGTGCTCTGATAAACACTCCTGGAAGACTGCTGAAGGTCGGACGCTATTCCAGATAACATGAGTGAAAAACCTGAAATTTCGAACTAGTCATCCGGCAGAATTGAATGTTAAGACCGCAAAATGCTTGATTACGTTCGAATGTTTCGATGCCAAATTGAATACAACTCAAATCATCCTGATCAACCAGACTGATGATTGATTTGACACGAACAAAATTGCTGGTGAACAAGACTGATGCCGTACTACAAAAGCAGGCTTTAACAATGCATATTAGTAAAGATTGATACCTTGGGATTAAGGCAATAGCTGTGGTCAAACCTAAGGCAGCCCAATAATGATAAGATAAAAGTGAATGCAACGAGACATCCACCGGTGTGTCTTTAAGATTCCAATACGGTGATGCTAATAGATCTTCCACAAGAAAGTACACGTAATAGATCACAGTGAAGAATATGAACACGAATGCCATTGGAAACGTCTGAAAGCTCACTATTTTAATCATACAAATCTTAGTTTCATTATTTTCATTATCCTTATCAATTAATAACTGTAAACTTGTTATTTTACATTTCAAACGCAAAATAAATAATACAACTCAAAAAAGGAGACATAGGCAAAACAGTGCAAAAATTCACCCAACAATGTGTTTCCAAAGCTAAATGAGCACTGTTCACGATAAGAATTCCTGACGAAAGCAAAAAACCAAACGTGCAGCAACCGCATGTCGTATCCCAATAGGTCTGAAATTAATTTTCTGAAATTACTTTAGCAGTAAAACCGCTACACTGTGAATAATAGTTGATGATATCCGGTGTATTTATCAGTGTTGTGGTTCAACTGATAATAATAATGATACGATCTAGTGCTCATATTAATAGCCTCAGTCAGGAGCAACCTGTACGAGATCTGACTATATGACCTAAGACCAGTCGAAATGGAGACAGTCACATGAAAAGTCCAGAAATGATAGGTCATAATGGGTTATCATGCAAATTATATCGCACTACATAGATAAATCGAGCTGAATTGAGATAATGTGATCGCTTGTGACAGCACCTATATTATGTACGATGAAAAATAAATGAACAAATAGTAAAAACTCACGAAATGAGCAATAAAATAAATGGCAGCAGCTTGCCATAATGCATCAATAATATTCAACCAAAAATGCCATCCACGATACAACTGAAGAGAATTTTCAGAATTTGATTTGCGAAAATTTTGACGAAGAATTAAAAATTTCGATTTGATTCACAAAATTCATCCGGATTCAATACTCAGGCAATTGCGAATGTGCAATAAGCAATAAGCAAAGTCTGATTTTAGATTTAGCTGCAAAACATTGTTCTGAAACGAGAACAGAAAATCGGAAGACAATTCAAAAAATTTTTGTGGAGGTACGAAAAGGAAACCTTCAAAAGCAACAAACCTTTCCTTTCCGACCAACTGTGTACAATTCTGGTTTCTTATAGAGAATTTTTCGGTGTGCAACTTGATCATAGACTCCGAAGAAAAGTGGTTGTGCTCTGAACAATTTGAATTTCATGTTCTATCGATTCGATGTGATAAAACTGTGAGGAATTTGTAAATGCGAGAAAAATTTTCACAAAAAAATGAATTTGAAAAAAAGATTAACCCCGTAAAAATAATCGGATAAGTCATCATGAAAATTTGATCCATTGGTGTTTCACCGGAAAAGCCGTTGAATATTTGAACCCAGAATATTACAAAGACAAACATCTGAAAGAATAATCTGACGTTGTGAATTTATCATACAACCAAAGTCATATCATGAAAATTGTACTGTCGTACCAACAACCCTGGTGCTACTTGTATTGTTTCAGGCTGAACTACTCAGTTTGTAACGATTGCTCTGTGATAATGTACAGAGCTTTGTGATGTGTGGAATTGTTCGTTCAGTAAATTCCTGATTTTCTGGAATGTAAGTCTGGATTTTAGGAGGAATTTGCTTGAATTCGAATGAAACTCAATAAAATGAACGAAATGAACTAATCGTATGTAAATTCTAATGGAGCACTCAGGATCAGTTGAAAATGTAAGATTGAAATGAAAGATATGAGAAGTTATTCAGACATTACCGCGTTTTTGTACAGAAAATAGAGAAATGTTCGTGCAAGTCGATCATAACACCAGTGCCCGTGAACCATTAGTAGTGTACGCAAGAATCGAAAACGTGCTATCGCAAAATCAGATGCCATTACAGCCTTAAACATTTGAATAAGCAGTGAACAAGTTTTATTCTTATTTCTATCGTCTGTCATTGACATTGACATTGGAATAGCAAGTATCTCAATCAAGCGAATGATAATCTCATCAGAAATAAACCTGCCTGCATTCCTTCTTGTCCAGATATTCCAATACCAACATCAGCACACTGTATCATCGGCACATCGTTTGCCCCATCTCCAATAGCTAGCACTTTTCCTTTCAGAGACTTCTTGACAAGTTTAACGATTTCAGCTTTATTTGAGGGTGTCATTCGATAGCACAGAACTGAGAGCGATCTAAGAGTTGAATCTGATCAACTTTGATCAAGCTTTCACTGGAATATCCTTGAACACGCAAGGCAACCGCAATATCGTTCAGGTGTTCATTTACCAAAGTTTTTGAGTGCTTTACGGTTTGTACAACAGCTGTGATGAATATCTAAGGATGCAGGCAATATTCTAATCAGTCTCATTCACACTAATACCATGCTGGTTTTGAAGTCAAGCGCGAAGCTGATTTAAGCTTCAGCTTCACATTATTACTAGTGAAAGAGTGCCAAGGTAGTTCCATTGCTGACCTCGTTTACCAATAGTCTTAGATATGCTAGATATACGAAATCATGCAAGACTTGATGATCTACTGATCAGTAACAGTGAATCAAAATCGAAACAACGCTAAAATTTACCAAAAGGACCAAAATTGAAACAATACTAAAATCTAGATATTACTGATGAAGACATGACTTACTTTTTAAGAATGATAAGAAGTAACTCATGTGAATGCTCGAGTAAACGTAACGATTGTGTTGACAAAACAATACAGTAGCCGTTATTAGAGTTCTCGCTATCGTCACCAACGCAACCAATCATATGGTTCTCATCGGATATTTGCTCATAAGTTCTTTCGATGTCCGCCTCATTATCAATCACGAACACACTCGCATCCGACGGGAACAAACCACATGAACGTGCGATATTTATGGCTGTTTCCATCTTATCGCCGGTCAACAACCAAACTTGAATGCCTGCTTCTCGCAGGACTTCGATCGTATCTTCTACTCCATCCTGAGATTAAAGCGTTTTACTGAGGGTGCCAAGGAAGAGTGGAGCAATGGGAATCGCTGATTTTCTTGAAAACTTCGAAATTGAAAATTTGGAAAGCGTTGAGTTGAATTCGAAAAATGCTCAGTCTTAGAAGATGATGTGTTGATGTGTGACTAGAAAATATAACCTGTAATCTGTCTTCAATAGCTGTCACACCAAGCAGGTAAAAATCTTTCTCAATTTCATTGATCGACTCAGCCAAACGCTGTTCGCGATCTGGCATCGAGATGTCGTTCTCTATCTGAAATTGGCTTTGTATCACCTTAAAGATTCGATTGTATCAAATAAAATCAAATAAGAACGATTGAAAATAATCAATGAACCTTCATATGTTTCATCAGCCAGTCTTCATATTCAGCCATCGTCAACGTGCGTCTCGCCAGACAAAGTGTCCTCAAACCTTGCGTGCTGTACGTGTCCAAATACAGCCTCGAATCCGCTACTATTCGACTTCCGTTCAGCGAATCAGTGAACGATCTCGATAGTGCCTTCATCACCTCACTGTCAGCACCTTTACAATAGACCACCACATCCTCTTCACGACGTACAATTATGGACATTCGTTTCCTAAAATCACAACTTAATCGGTTCTGCTTCGACATTTGAAGTATCTTTTCGTAAGGACTGAAATCTTGCGATATCACTACACTCAAAACTGACATTACGATCAAATTATTGCGATAGTGATCAATTTGTTTGAATGAGCGCGACTGCGCTATCGAATTGAGATAGATCTAAGTAAATGGCTATATCTCCTCAGGAAAGCAAAATCGCTCCACAAAATATATGTTACTCTGAATGAGGAGATCCAGCTGGATCGACTGATGCAAAAAATTCATATGTTACTGGGCAAACTTGAGCTTACGGTAGCCTTGAATGTTGCACCCGAGCTGGTATTAATAAAATGCCTATATGTCCTCAACTAGAAGCCTTGAATTTGCTACGAGTGAACATCACCGTAATCAGCTGGAGCATAGTGTAATATTCTCTCGTTCAGTTACTTCAGATCAGAACGAGACTTTGGTTTATGAAAAAGAAATGCTCAAGCTGCATGGATCAAATGAAATTGATTAAAAACACTTCTAACCTTGACGAGTCAAAAGGTAGAATTTTGAGTACATCAAAGGTTTGCTGATAATTGAATGGCAGTGCAATAGTGATATTGTTTACACTTCTTTTCAACAATGATATTCCGTAAGCTTTTGATGCGTACACAAGTGCAAGTTCATCGGGACTTTCTGCTTCATACAGGGAATATGTTGAATCCGGTTGGTTCTCTTCACTCTTCTTATGACGTTTCCGCTGACCATACAATAGCCTTAAGTGCATTCGGTGAACTGATTTTCGATGTTGAACAAGTAGTATTGAGGTGATTTCATTGTGAACATTTTTCAAGAACACTTCTCATTCGCCTATTTTCTGAATTTGTCGTCAGCTCGTCCGGGCCTAACAGGGTTTTCATTCTTTTCCTTGGTGCTATATTCACTCTCATAGCTTTTATCACCAAAAGTGTTCTCTTCTGCTGAATTCTCATTCATTTCACTCAACAATTGAAGTCAAATTCTCATTCTATAAGATACACTCTATAGTTGATCATTTGACTCTCGAACGTTGCTGATCAATATTATTTGATTGCTGTGTAGTTGATTTCGGCTGTTAACATTCGTCAAAGTATCCAGTAAATAGTATATACTACAGAATGAGAAGTTTATTTGAACGGTGAAGTTACATGAGATGAAATGAATGAGAAAAACTCATCAAGAGAACGGTATTCGCATGTGATAGCTATGAGAGTGAATACAACGCGTCTGAAAAGAATGAGAATCCATCTGATTGTGTATCAGTGTTTGAAGTGAACATGTCATAAACAATAGCTTTTCATGCAATCATAATCGATTGCATGGAAAGCATTAATGAGCAATACAACGGTCTAACAAGGCCCAGCGATGTCGATACCATCATGAACGTGCTAATAAGATTGAACGTAACGGTCATCTGAACATAACATGTGCGATTTCCAAATTCAATGGGGGGGAAGGGGTAGGGGTTGGGTGACGGTGGCCTGCCAGATTATCAAAAGGGGTAATCGAGAACCCGAACGATGAGAACCACTGCTCTACGAGATAAAAATATGATATATATGAAGGAGTGTATACAATCAATTGCCATGTGTACAAATATCGCGTATACTGAAAATTCGAAAGATATGCAACCTGTTTCTGATAAGTACCAAATCGTTACGAAATGACTGGATTCGGCGACTCAATGAAGATGACGAACGAGAGAACGTAGTGGCACGGGTCGATGACACTGACGTGGTACTGTCGGCATAGTGAGATATTGATGGCCATTCGAAAGCTTGATCAACTTCCACTTCATCTCGTGTCACCCTTGAACCACCACTTAATTACTACTTGACCAATTGTTGGAGTGTCCAGAAACATAAGTGAAAAAATTGTATCAAAGTGACAACACAACAAAATATTCAAAACGAACCTTTCAATTTGCGCATTCGAACAACCATGCATCGCAGAGTAGGTGGGATATTTAGGATCCTGAAATAAAAATTCTGGTAAGCCCCTTGATATCTTGAAAATTAAGGATAATTTGGAAAAATCTGCTAAAATATTTTTCAGAAAAATATTCTTAATGAGATCAGAAAGTGTTCTTTAAGAAAAAGTTATAACTAATCGTGAGATTCTAAAATAATCAAGTGATGGATCAATTGAGAAGATACGCTTTCTAGGTTTGATGCTTGATTGTTTTTTGGATGTACAGTGAGAATTTCGTTGGAGATACCTGGAGTGAATAGAAAAACGTCGAATTTCCAGTGAAAAATTCTCCATTCTCAACGAAACCGAGTTCAATCGCGTCAACACGTGGCTGTTTATTCACAACCACCGTATTGCAGATTGCCATTGTTATGAAAAAGTCCAAAAGCTCCTGAACTTCAGACATTGATCACGCTTTTGAGTGCTTTCATATCGTTCACAAATGATTCGAAATATCGCATTCATTGCTTTAAAAACAATAATAACAATGATGTTTAGATAAAATGATAAGCAATAGGGCAAGATTAAACGATCGAACGAACCGAATCACTATGCCATTGCAATTCGACCAATTTTTTCAAGCGTGGATCAACTAAGACGTTTTTAACATCGAGCACATTAAGATTGCCTTCTAACCCATAGTCCACACCACCGATCGCACATCGACGAAATATCATTTGATTTTCTTAAATATTTCTATTTTCATCATCAGTATCTTTGCTATTATCGTATTCGTTTAAGTCGTTATTGCTGATGTTTTGATTACTACAATCCGAGTAAACTGGATTTAATGGAGATAAATCCATTGGAATGAGCGATTTCGGATCTTTTTCTTAAGAGGTTTGAGGAATTGATCATATAGACTGATTTGGTCAATAGATCAATGTAGACTGATTTGATTCGGGATAATATCTGCATGAAGGAAGACCGTATTAATCAGTAACAAAGATTTTATCATTAGCATCATCAATTCAGTTATATAAATCACGGACCAACCTGTTAGAGTTCCAGTCTTATCAGAAAGGACATACTGGATTTGTCCCAACTCCTCGGGAATATTCAATGATCTACATTCCATACGTCTGTCGTTCTTCTCGTAATATAAATTCACATCAGTTGATATGAAATAGATTTGGCCCAACTTGACCAACTCAACTGAGATATATAGCGATAATGGGATCAGGATCTGAATTTGATAATTATACTTGTTAAATACGTTTGATAGAATGGCTAATCCACGTAGTGGATATGATCTACAATAGATCAACACAGACTGTCACTGCTATGAACAGAATAATTGAGCAAAACAATGATGATATTGTGGAAAAAAAGATAAACACTGAACCTGATAATTCAGAATCGATGAAATCATATTGACCATTCCATCGGTAACAGGTGACTTGGTATTCAGAATAATGAAAATAATCGAATCTGTATTCGGTGCAAATGAAAATAACCATAGCATAGTGCCAATTCCAGCGAATAAACACATTACTACCAATATCCCAATACAATACAATATGAAGCGATTTGTCACCAGCTCCAGTGAGCTTCGTTTATAGCGTATTCCTGAATTGTTCATCATCGCTTTTGTGTCCTTTCCTGAAATTACGCTAATTTCCTCTGAGGCTAATTTTGATGTGAGTAATTGGATAAATGGGGATTTGGGTAATAGAATTGGTAAACGGGTAGGTTTTGGAAGTGGTAATTATTCTGTGAATGTTTGAATTGATTCCATTGAGATTCAGTTTTCCGCAGATTTACAATTCCTGGCATTGTTTGTAGAGCTAATCATATAGTATTGGAATAATTATCGTTATTAGGAGTGTTATCACGTTTGCGTTATCAATATTGCTGCTGCTGTAGATGAGCAGTGACTCGTGATGTCAACATCACGAGTATTTTCTCATTCTTTATCAGTTCTTATCATTCGCTATTATCAAGTGCTCAATAGAAATGTTGAAGTGAACCTGCCTGCGTAAAGGACAATCCCTTCAACGAACGTCGTGTTTCTCAGTTTACATCCTCTCAGCAACATATTCTCAGCATAGATACCATCCATATGTCCGTCCTCATAGGTAATATGTCCATTCATTTGGTGTATTAAATTATTCGGTTTTTCACATTTTATCCTCGCCTGTAGTTGAGGTGGTTGGAATTGACTATCTTCCTGAAGTGAATCAGATTATGCAAATTTATCACAGAGAGAGAGGAATCTGCAGATGTGCTTCCTCGAACAGAAATATTTTAGAAGGATTCACGATATGCCAAGAAAATCTCTTAAGAGCCTCCGAGTTTTTGACTATCTTGTCCAATTTTCGATCTGAACTGTGAATGACAACAAGTAATATTCTGCTTTTTATTGAGAAACACAATAAAAAAAGCACATCAGTGATAATATTTGGGACCCTTATGAGTCCTGCTGAGTTCAGGCATCGATCGATGATAGACTCGGCTTAGAAAATGTTAGAATTACCCCTGAGAAACAAGCGACCGAGTTTGGAACTCGGCGTTGCTTTAGGCTGGTCTCACCATCCAAATTCGACGTCTCCACGAAGCAAATACCATTCGAATCCGATGATCTTATCAGCAATATATCAGCCGGTATCACGTCGTCCAGTGATAAATGCACATAATCACCAACTATAACGTATCGCCATTGCATCTTCCGGAATCGGTTTTTATCGCTGTAACTTTTCATACTATCACATCAATAGCAACTCGATTTTAACCGTGATCAAGGCAAAAATTCTGAAATGTCGATTGTTGGTTATTTCAGATCAGTGGTTTTCGATGCCAGATCAAAGTAATTCTTGTGGCAGAGATGATCCCATGGATGAAGGCTCTCTAAAGAGCTTCTAATCTGTTACTTACATTGTTCCTGAGCCAATAGATAAGGACTGTAGAACCTATGATTTTCGATCGTAAGGGGTTTGTTCATATGGGAAGTTTTTATGGAAGTTTCCGCCGGAATCATAAGATTTTTTTATTTTTCCATTTTTCCTTCTTGTTCTTTCATTTTTATTCTTTCTCTTGCCGATCAATCAATCCAGCGCAATGAGCTGCCCACATATAAATCAAAATCATGGCACTCCAAACTTTGATTCACTTACTTATCCCAAACATGACAGTAACTCGAGTTAATTTGATTATCCAAACGTCGTCTTCGAAAATCTTCGAAGGCATCCTGAAATTTGACATTTCGTAAGGTACTCAATTGAATTCCTCTTTGAGAAGTTATGATGTTTTTCGAATCTGTTCTGATTCCTCGTCTCTGCGGCCAGATAGACTGATTTCCAAGCGATTATAATCGGCAATTTCAGTAAGATTATCAATATCACTCCCACTTTAGTTGAAGATTCCGAAAAGAACTCGTTGTCAGCAAAAGGAATGCAATTGCTACCTAACATTGCTATCATATGAAACGTTATCAGACGAATTTTTACTGATATGGAATTTTTTCACAGCCCACTTAACAATTTTGAGTGGATTTTTTTAGATTTTTAATTAGTTCGATGACATCGTCTGAACATTCATAAGAATGATAATTGATCACTATGTGAAATGGTTTTGATCATGTGATTTTATAGCATCATTTGAATCAAAGGAGTGGGAATCTTACCATAAGATTTGCATCGTTTGCCATTTTCATGCAAAAAACTTCCTTCTTATGATGAAATTTAATGGAGCCATAAAAATATTTTTAAAGATGTAAACACAAAATTTGTCATCATAGGTTTATAATTCTACAGCACTGCTGCTATACTCGTCATTATCAGACTGTTATTCATTCTCTGATTGATACTTTCACACTAAAGTGAACACTGATGGCATTTGATTGGATTGGTCATTCGATGAAATGATGTATCTCATCTGCCAGTGGAATGACATCAATCGTGATAAACAGCTGAACTCTGAGTTTTGACTTATAAAAAGTTTTGACTTTTTTGACCCCAGTAAAAATGATTGTTGACAAACCTTACAAGCGGTCAAGAAAAGAATCAAGATGACGGGTATCATTCCAACGTAACGGTTGAATGCTTGAAGTGCTGGAATCCAATTCAGGCACGCGATTGTCACGAAATACAAGTTGGCTATCCGATGGAACTTTAATTACACTTCAATTACAATTACACAATACTATCGTTATCATATTCATTATAATCTTATCAACGCTCTGATTAAATCTTTATAATCAGAGCACAAGTTTTCACTTATGAGTCAACAAAAGCACAGAGCAGTCTGCATTCCATCTCTCATCTTGATAAATTCGTCTCGGGATAAAAGTATTGATAAGTTTAAGTCAAGTGAGTAAGTAAGCACCTGTTCCCACAAATTCTTTGGTATGAAAGTGAACAGATTGTATTTGCATGTTGAGATTTCATTGCCACAGTAATGTCGATAATTGAACAAGCGGTATCGCGGCACTCCTGCAGAACTCAAACAGTTCGGAATAATCTCTCGTTCGCTGAAATATTTTCATAAGTTAGGGTCGGTCACCTCAGATGGCTGCTTGATTCATGAGACTGATTGAAGCTGAAGAAGTATCTTCAATTGGATCTTCAAACGAATTGAAACGAGAAGAGATTATAAATTTATACTTTGCTAGAATGATTGATCGAAGTCCGAGTTTATTCGATAAGGGTGTCAGGGATTTGGACACTGCATTTGCGGTTCGCTCGATTATCGGAGGCTGAGGCGGTAGGAATACCGATGACACTCGACGATGTGTTTTCACATGTAAACCATCAGCTGCACTCTTGTGAACGTCGGAGCTCGGACTCGGGCCATCTGCTGCAGACATGATGTCTCAGAGAGGCAGGCGCGCAACAACAGATTCGAGTGTTCAACCCTGAACACAAATATTGACTCAACGTGAACAGTCCATTGACAACATATGTCTTATGGCATGATATTAATCCAATTCGCTATCAGTTCAGTTCACATACTGAAGTGAGAGCATTTCAAAAAGCACTTGAATATCGTATGATTTGCACTGTTTTCGCTGATCAAATAAAATGATCGTGGATCGCTGCGAAATTATGCGCATGAAACACTGAAACAAGAGAACTTATTTCAATACATTGTGATACTAAAAGCACTGATTGTGAGATTTGTGATGATTTAAACGGCCGTTTTGATGTGGTGTTGACTTTCCGGGTGATAAACAGTTTTATCAGTTGTTTACATCACTGCGCAATAGGCTTCGGTAGAAACGTTGGCGTGTGACGTTGACATTTGTTTGTACCAGCCAACGTGGAAGCGAATAAACATGCTTTTTGATTGGCTCATTTTTGGACGAAAACTAACAGTTGAATCAAGAAACAGAGCAAAAACAAGCAATTTTAATTCGAAAGATGGAACTCACAAAATTTGGATGATTAGTTTAGAGTTTGCTTGGAAGATTATAAAGTTTGGAAGATTACTGCAGCACCACCGTAAATGTGTGCAAGAAACCTGGGTTAGGCTGAAGTAATATGCGTGATATACAAGCAAAGAACTGATACTGAGAATGTTCTATGGCATTCATTGAGATCAGAGCTATAATCTCTTGAGAAGTACTATTGTACATTTGAGGATAATGTAATTTCATCGAGTATACATCTCGCAACTCTGTTAATTCTGCACAATATGTGATCGTTATCTAACCATAAATAGATCAGATAAAAGCTGTGATCAAAGATGACTAACAAACAGATCAACTCTATCATTCTTATAGGATTTAAAAAGGATGAATCTTCTGATTAATAGGATTTGGCTCAATTGCATTCGTGATTGATCTTGAATGAATGCATGAGCAGTATCATTACTGAATCATTCATCTAGCGATGAAAAGCTATCTCAAAAGCATTTTTATTCCATTTCGTACAAAGCAAATGCTATTTTGTACGAATGTGATCAATAAATGTATAATGTGATGTTAACAAATGCAATGCATTAAGACTATTCGAAAGTTTGTTAGCTGAATTCATGGTATTCCATTTGTACAATATTTGTTTATTTATTCATATCTAACTTACAAATTTTCCCAATTATGTATCATGCACACAAACTGATCGAAAATTCCATGGCACTCGAAGAAGAAGAGTAGAATAATGAATTGCTCATCGAAATAGATCAAATGGTAGCATTAAGTGACGAAGAAAGACACCAAAATCAAAAGGTTCTCGAATGAAAGTGAAGGAGTTAATGAATTTTATTAAGTGGACAAGTGAAGCAGGTAATATTGATAAAATTAATCATTTGGAAGTTGTAATGATGTATGATTTGAAGGAGAGGTGTCTCCTAGAGCATTGAAATGATAAGGAGTGTGAGCTGTTTGCGTTTGTATTCAGGGACGATGAGTGTACTTCAAACAGAAAAATATGACTATATAAAGGCGGGTTGGACGGTGATAGACAAATATTTAAGGGCATTACTCATCACTGTTATTATTATGATATGATTTAAAATTTAATTTGATAAGCGACCATGCGAATTTATATCAGAAGCATAATCATTAAACCATTCGAATGGCAAGAAACTTTGATTTTTGGACTGATTGATCTCAATGATGTGACCGATGACTGTCTTGCCGATGACTGTCTTGAGAGCAGATGAGTGCACTCCGATTAGCTGAGACCTCAAATAACTCGGTGATTGCATGGTAGCACAGGACTGTTGACAGAACTAATTCAAGAAACGTGGCCAAATCTCTGAGGCTTTTAAATATAGTTGAACCATCATTTCATCACATCAACAAATGCTATACAGTTGGTCTCTGCGGTGATCGATGATGCATTAGAGTGCCATATTCGACCGATTTATCCATCTGCGTCCTCAGAGTTGCCCAGCAACATCATGCTTTCTACACGCCATCAGAATCATCAGATCCTTTACTATCCGAAAATCGCGCATGTTGCTGACAAAAATGTTTCTATCAAGAGACATAACTTAATTTCTGAAGGGATTTTATAAAGCTGAGTGGGCGATCGATTGTATCCCCGAACTCAGGACAACACTGCCTGTTTGCATTCTGTGATAGCCTTAACGCTCCGCCGATATCCAACTTCCGAGAAAATCGTTTATTCCATCGAAAACCAAATCCATTTATCCTCTATGATATGTTCATCGTATTTTTTCAAATTTGGAAACTTCAAAAAGTGCTCAGTGCAAATCTGTCTGCACGACGATCTTGCATGCATTTACCTCGTTAATCTTAGCAACGAGACATAAGATTAATGCATACTCGCAAGATATGCTTGCCTTGAATGGATATCACTCTCTGCCCGATCTCTAAAATCCCATTAATCTTGCCAAATGTGTGTGTCTTCTCAACCATTACACTTCTCAGTTTTGTCCTATTGATGGCTTATTTCCTCACGGACCAAACAGTTGACTTCAGTTATGAAAATTCGAATATTTCATTAAAAATCCCGGATAGCTTATTGAACCGAACTCTTACAGAAAGTTTAGATTTTAAGATTGTACCTGTTCAAAATATCTTCGTGAATATACATTCTTCTACGATCTAAAATCACTCGCTCGTATTCCATATTGATCAATTTAGATCAGTTTTTGCAGTGGTCAGTGCATTATGATTCCGCTACTCAATGCTTTTGCATCTTTATTCAGAACGATGGATGATCTAATCGTAAGAAAAAAACCTCATTAAGTAACCAACAATCGTTGAAAAAGCTGTTCTCCTTTAAAGTAGAGATGTTTTTAGACAGAAAATCTCGAGAGAGATGAATGCTTACTACTATTAGAAGATGTTTATGACAAGAGCATGCGTTTATGCTTACTAATCTTAATATGGCACTTACTAATCTTAAAGTGGAAATTTTATAGAAAACATAAATTCAACACGAACAACTAATCATACGAGCAGACACCTATTCGTGTGCACATTAAAGCCCTTGAACATTCACAAAACACATCTATATATCACATGAGATGGCTAATAGTGTTTTGCTGGATGATGAAAAGTAATGCAACAGCTCAATTTGCTGCATTTTAAAATTTCATTTGAATTTCATCACTACTCCATCGATACGGGCACTTCTCAGAAGCATACATGTCCATATGTAGTTGACATTTAATCTAGACTTGATCTCCAAATTTGTTGACAATGAGATTTTTTGTCATGTACCTTACATCGTTGATGTGCTCACTTCGAGTTTTATGAATTGATAAGGGAAAATTCAGTGAGAATTCATAGAAAATTCTCAATATGATCGCTTTAACCAGATTGTTTTAGATACGTCGTACTCACATCAGATGATCTGTAACCTCAGTTGCTCTTAATATCTCCTCAATCATAATATCTATCTCTTAAAACATGATTCTGGCTTCATAAAACTGTTGAGCTGTTGATATGTTGATATGTTATCAAGTGAAAGTTCTAAGCTCTTGACTCATACATTGATAGAAGGTTGCCGCTTTTTGAAAAAATCACGGTTGCTTGTTTACATTTAAGCAATTGCAGTTATGAGTCATTCCATTATTATTATTATCAATTTGTGACTATTGGTTAGGTGTACAGATTTTGAAGTTGATGAGTTGAGATTATGAAGTCTTTAAGATTATGAAATCTCAAAGAGCGCTCGTATTTTATATTCATAACGCAGAGTTGTCATGCACTAATACCCTCCATTTGTTCTGCATTTCAACTGCTACTCTGCTCTGCTCTGCTCTCTGTTTAAAATTCAATATCCTTTGAAAAGTTGCATCCTTCCGAGTTAATGGGCAATTGTCGAAAGTCAGAGTCACACAGGCAGAAAATGCATCGAAACAAGCCGGGCGTTGAATTGACAGGATAAGGATTAACTATATCCTCCATATCATCCCGATCGGAATCGGGAATTCGAAAGAATAAATATCATACATGACAGAATGGATGTTAAAATCTGGAATTTTTTAAGCGATTCAAACTTCACTCGTTTACAAACGTTAGCTTTCGTCGAAAGCTAACGGCTACGCAATTTATTGAGTATTCAGTTGTTTTGAAGATGGCCAAACAACCAATTGCGTTGAATCGTAGTTGCAAGGATATGTTTGATAAGCGCATAACAACAAGCGGATGTTTGTTTATAATCTCGACTTTATGGTCTCTAGGATGTGTTTTTGGCTTTGTGACTAACAGATTGCAGCGGGATGGTGGATTGAATCTGAGCATTGCAACTCTAAGATGTTCAGCGTTGAAATTGCTGTTTATGGTGCGTAATCTTGAGAAAGCGAATTGCAGCACATCAACGACATATTGATCAATAGGCATGATAAAGTGTTCATTCATTCATTCACTTTCATGCATTGCTTTATGCATGTGCGCATATTCGATCCTTTATATCGTTATGTTTTACGTATGCTTTTAGTTTTAATTAAATATGAGCACTGGCTTTATGGATTGGTTTGCTTGCAGAGAATCCTTTCAAATCAATTTTTATACATTTATATTGTTATTGATTCATAATGGTTTACCCCTAGCCATGTCAGGTTAGTATATTACGGCTAATTACCTCCGATCAATTTGTTTCATTCAATCACATTGACAAACCATTCGGTTTCCGACAGAATCTTCTGATTCAGTTGTTGTTGTACATTAGGCATTCTGGTTATAGTTAATAGGGCGCTTCAATTGAGATTCTCATGTGCAGTTGAGTTCACTTACTTTAGACAATTTGATCTGTTTGCGTTTGAATTCGATCAACAATAGATTCTTTAAAGCCTTCTTGGAAAACTGAATCAATCAAGTACTCATTAATCGAAATTATTTGGTGAATTGAAATTTGAGATCTGGAACTTGATTCATTTCGAAACCAATTATACGCATAGCTTCAATATTTTATAATTATCGAAATTCAATGTAAAACTCGATGAACACTTGATATATATCAAATCGAAGTGAACTCGATTGCAATTCGTCAAGATGTGCGTTACTTTTTCACTGGATATGTACGAAAGCTCGTATAGCAAACAGCTATCCTTAAATATATTCCAGTTTAGCAATTGCAATGAAGTTCTGAAGTACCCCAAAGGGGCCGATTGCAAAACCCAACTTCACTATTCTATCATTCGTGATGCTAAGTGACTGTGCGTGAATATAGGCGATTAGGAATGCATCTAAGATAGAGTAGATCCAAATGTTTAGATCTAAGCTTCAGTCTAATATGCTATTGAATCATTTTTATGGTCATATACGGTTACTCAGCTAAATTTATCAAAACTTTTAATATTACTCTTTTTCAGTTAGGTAGTATTCGTATTTTATGCTCTTCAGCAGTATTCGTACGATTATTCAATATTACAATTGTCATCCAGCGATGCTACCGACTAACCGACAAGACAATCATCCACTAGGCTATTGCATCCTTCTCAAAAATCGATCAGTTCCTTTAAGCATCAGACACCTAGTAGTACCACTTCTATGCATGAGTACCGGCAACCATGAGAGAGTTTGTCACTAATCACTAACCGCACTATTTATTAATAGCATCACATCCTTCCTTCGCTTCTTTCCGCTAATTTAATTCCTCTCGAAATGTTATGTTTTTCATTTTTTAGTCTTCTTAACAACACGAATTATGTATCCTCATCAATGAAAGATAATTATAACCTCAATGAACAAGCGTGCTGAAGGATAATCAAAACGAATGATGAGTACTTGTTCCTAATCATGATTCTGATGATACAGCAACGTTTGTGGGTTATTATCACCTATAGAAAACATTTCGTGGGATAGGATAGAGAATAGGATAGCTCAATATATTCATGTTTGATCCATTCTAGATCAATCGCTTATGATTATTCTTTTCTGCGGAATTGGGCTTGAAACATCAATGTTTTGTCGGTTCACTTGGTAATGTAGTTTAAAATCCCAATTTTATCACTCCTTGATTCAGAATTTCGATCACCTCATCAAATTTTTCAGTTTCAGATCGATGTCACAAAAATTGCCTCCAGTCACAGTTTCAAATGTTCATCAACGACAGAAATAACTTGAAATACCGTCAATGATCTCGTTCTTCCACAATATGACTACTTCGAAGGAAGCTAACCGCTTTAGCTGGTGAAGTTTACATTAGACGTGGAAAACTCCAGTGACAGTGACTGCATCAATCAATCCGTTGACTTCGTATTAGCACGTCTGTTTTACGTCATTCAAGCACATCCTCTTAAGCGATTGAACGGATCAATGAACTGATCACCAGATCAGATCAGATCGGTACTGGGAAGGCGATTTCAGTATATTTGAAATCAACTTTGCACTCGCTAGTTTTTTTTTGTGATACAAGAAGGCAGCAACGTAATGAATACGACAATCGACGTGGCTAATGCTACGCCATCATCATCACGTCAAAATAACCTATATTCACCTGTTCAGGTAACTATCCATCTCGCATTTAACTGTTTTTATCGTAATTTTTCCCTAAAAACGTTCAAACAACATTCCTATCGTTAGTGCGTGAGTTATTCGGAAATTTATTTTATTTTGAAATGCGAGAAGAATTGTCAGAGAAATTTGCACTAGACGCAGACTAATTTCATTAATTTCATCTGTCATCGCGATATCTGGTCGTATATCTATTTGCTTCGCAATATCTTCATCTTCATATCCTTATCTCATAGGCACATCAATATCCATCCGCATCCCCCAGCTGTTCGTTCATTGCGTTACACATTATTCTATCGATCAAACACGACTGATTATAAATGAATGACAAATTTGCCACTGAAAACTTTCTATTATCCAATGTGATGAAGGCAAATTGTGTTGTACGATGTTGTGCCCCTAAGAACAAACAATGTCATTTGCTGAATGAAACGCTTGAAAAGACAGAAGAAAGCTTATCTGGAAAGGACGAATGCCCTTGGATTCGTTCGAAATACATGTGAATATATCCATCCATGTGTGTACACGCATGTATATGTCGATATCTGTTTCATAAGCTTAAGCTATACTAAATTAGCTGAATGAATTGAAACAACAGTGGCTTTTCCTCACACATACTACGCGTTCCTCGCATACGTCGTCGTTTTCATAGCGAAACGATGTGCTATCGACAGCAGGAAATTACGATGTTGCATTTTCGGTTTTGTTCCATTCGAATGCTCATTTTTTAGAGTGGCTAAGAATCAAACTTCTCTAGGTTTGCGAACAATAAGTTCTGTTAACGATACAGTTGGGGATATATATGCGGATATTTTTCAGTTTTCCTCAAACATATTTCTCGTCCGAGATTGCATGAGAGCAGAATAGACTGTTCGCGTCTGATAGAAGACGAGCCAAAACAATATTTATTACACTTTGGTGTATTTTATGATCAAGCATTCGATAGATGTTGCATGTCGACGATTCGTTCAAATTTTATGATGGATCACACACAATTGCTTTGTGCAATATTCATTCGATGCTTAATATTAGTCGCGTTTTCTTTTTTCTACACGACAATTATGTTCGTTCGTCGGTGTTCATTCAAAATTATCCTGGCTGAACGGAGGGATATTCATAAAAATACATACACACATGCATATATGAGAATGTAATCGCATTCGGAAATGTTCTTGCAGCAATAAAACGAAATTCTGCGCCTTAACGCTTCATCAAATCAAATTCCAGTTGTTTTTTTTTCAATCATCCTGCACATTGCCAATCCCATTCACTCACTTCCCTAAACCTATTAAACTTCAATTTCTATCGATTCGTCGTGCTCGTTTCAACTTTTCACAATCTCCTGTCTGCGTACTTTCAAAGTTAAAACTTTTGACGAATTCATTTCAGAAATTTTAAATGGCAACATAAAACTGAAAAAAAATCGAATCATGCGAATGTATCGCGAATGATTTCGATGATGATCTGCGCTGATCAACTGGATCAAATTTAATTCCTCCTCGTCCATCCTGTTCAGTCAATGATCTCTAGATCATATTATCGTATCTAAATATCCTCGAATCTGTCTGAAAATCTTTATTTCAAAATTATTTGAGACAGGCTGCTTATTATTGTCAAGTGAGTTTATACACAAAAGAAACAATCATGCTGACTCATTTTTATTCGCAACTGAAAAAATCAAAACGCATTTGGTGCTTTTAAAGGCTCAGCTTTGCTAGACTTCATCACAAACCAAGAATGCTTACGATTGATTCAAACCGAACCCATACAAATCAGCTTTTCTATAAATGTATTCCTCATCTAGTTCAGTTCTATCTCCCGCACATAACAGTATACTTTGTGCTATGGTGCATTGCGATCGTTCGCTCTCGAAAGTGCTTACCACTTCTTTACAACGATTGAAAATCACTCGTATATCCTTACTGACTATAGAAGTATACAAGCAGATGCTTTATCTGTTCGATACCGCGTTATTGAAATATTTCGAAAATCGTTTTATTCACTCGTTTATTTCATTTCATGACTGCTTTTATTGTCTGTGTTTCTACATATGCAAAGAAATGCTCATCAATGAAATAAACTCGCGTCTATAAATCAGTGAGCCTCTCTAAAATCGCCCATAAACACGCATAATCGCTCTTGTTCAACAATTTACTCGTTCCAACCTTATGAACATCAAACAAACAATCTACTTTACTCTGCGCCTAATAGCTGAAATAAACGACAAACCAGTAACCACAACTTGAAGAAGCAAAGAGTCTTTTCAGCTCACAAAGAAATCCTTATAGAATCTACACTATTATTCAGTGAAGTACAAGAGACTCAGACACGCAAATTCAAGTTGATTCGATTATATCATCAATTTTTATTCGTCTGTCTCTTATGTTGCCTTAATGGTACCCGTCTCCACATTCCACTACTACAATAACGATAGTTAGGCTGGCTAGTTAGTGAAGCGTTTGTCTCAAGAAACGTTTTCATGCAAATGAGCCAATCCACAATCAGAGAGAGGCTTGTCGATACTCGAGTTGCGACATTGGTGAATGGAAGAGTGCAGTTTTTGAACTTGAAGTGAGGTTCAACAAAGGCTCAAACTGTGTATCTCACCAAAAAACATAAGCCCCAGGCGCAAGCCTCACGATCAGCTCAGCTTAAGCTTCTTCTGCAAATCTCAAAGTTATGAATTGAAAGCTTTCTCAATCTTAATGGAGCTTCTAAACGTAAGAAATGCTAACAGCCCTAGTTAAATACAGCATTTATTGGATGTCTCCAACTTACAATTAGAAAATCTTCAACCATTTGTGTGTGTAATCCTTCCAAAAATCCTTGCTTGAATCGAAAGAAAGCCTTTCATTCAACTTTCCTATGATCACTTCGTGTCAGTCTTATTTTGATCATTCAGCATCTGAACGCTTCAAACTAAATTAACACGAGTTTTAAGCTGCTGACCGACCGATTTGCAAATTAGATTTGCCATTTCAGCAGACTTTTGTGGTGATTTTTTCTATCAGTTCAATATGACGACGGTCATGAAAGCGCTCTATTGAAAGTGATTTACTTTGCCAAACTATTAAAGAACTACTACTACTGCTATTATCTCATAGCTATCGCAGTCAATAATGCACAACATTCATGGCACTCGCTCCTCCTTTCCGTTGTTGAACAGAGGATGGCCAATAGAAAACTTTAATTTCTATTGATTCACTTGAAAAATCGATGTCCTAATGCATTCTATCACTTCACCAGCATCACAACCACCACAACCACACAAACAAACCTCCAGTAATTAATTCTCTCAGAACCGAACCATGAGAGTAATTTTAGAATGAAATGGACAAGTATACAGCGAGCAGCTCTTGCATTGAAGTGGTAATCGACTTCACCAGGCCCGATGGTCAAAGAACAAGACCTTTGATGGTGGATGGCAAACGGCTTTATGTGGACGAACACTATATCTCTGTTTGGTCACCTGTACTCAGGTAATCCCTACAATATAGCCGATATATTATAAAACTTCAGTCAATATGCATAACCCCACATAAAACACTAATTCAAATCCAAATTTATCTTAAATCTACAATAACTCTTTAAATTATGATTCCCATATTTGATCTTGTTTTGACGTTGCACTTATCAATTTAGATCCACACAAATTGACTAATATCTCATGCTGAATCCGCAGAGTTTTTGGATTAAACGAATTGAGATTTAGGAAAAGATCTATCTAATATAAATGCCAAATTCTAGAGCGTGGTGTATCGAATGCCCGGATCGTGAGCTGATCCTAGCGAATGTTCAATATGATCATGTTCTTGAAATGCTACAGTGTATTCATCCCACCTACAAAGAGGTGGATGACCAATCTGTACACATCCTACTACCTCTTGCCTTCGATTATCAGGTTTTCGATTCGATTCTCTCGTATTCGCACCTCATCATGCTCCTTTATTGATCATACACATTCACATTTGAACGTATCGAATGAATTTTTCTCTTTTTTTCAATGATTTCGAGAAGATTTAATGTTTGAAAGAAATTTAACTTGTTTCATTTGTACAGATGGAAGGACTTCTGCATCGTTGTGAATGCTTTCTTGTCAATCATCGTTTACCGTTCCTTGAAAAGGTTTGGTTAGCTGACAGGTAAACTGATTGATTGTTCTCTTCCTCTATCCACACACACACATATGAACATTTCTAGAATAGAAATTTCGGCATTTTCAGTATAAAAATGAATTAGGGAACGTGAATTTGGGAGTCATTAGAATGAGACTGGTATCGGTTGCGATCATCAAATTACGCAAAATGTCGCTTGTTAATAATCAGAAGACGCCTTCACAATGTTGATACCTATAATTGAACGTTGTTTATGCATTAATGCTTCTGAGAATGTCGTATCTGTTCAATATGCTATATGACAAGAATTATTATATAATTTGCTGATATAAGCTCAGTGTCGATGTTGGAGAGTAACGATTAGATAAACGGATATCTCCTAAAATATTTGGAAATGTTGAGGTATAAATTGAATCGTCTGCTGGTTTTGTGTTTACGAGAGATGAGGCCCAACTCAAAGATTGATTTGACCGGAACACGATATTATGGGTTGAGTGATCGAGTTAAGGTGCTTATTCTGGAAAGGTTACATGGCTCATTGGCACCTGAGGTTTGTCACTATGAAGCAGTCTCTTAAACACCATTAACCTACTTTTATTCAACACTCCTCTCATGAATCCAAAGTCTCATTTTCCATTAACTCACACAATTGCATCCTTTTCTATTAATTCCATCCTTTTCTTTTCTATGTATGTATTCGCATTTGTTTTATGCATTTTTCATTATGCATATTGAAGTCATTCTCTCATTTTAAGCACTGATCGCTTCGTTCGACCATAATTGACTGCAATTTTCGGGATCGTTAAACCCCACAAGTTGGGTCTCTGCTTCAGGAATTGATAAGATATACTTCTGTGATAGCTCACAGCAAGCTATGTTCGAAAAAAAGATGAAATTTCGATAGATTTTTGACTAGGATAGAGTGTTGTGGTAGTGGCTTGCCCAAATTTATATGGCAAATGCAGTGCTTGAATTGTGTAACGCTTGATTTGTGCAGGAAATGCTTGAACAACCGACAGATCTTGAGCATTTTTATCGTGCGAGTGATTTGAATTTTGCCATGATTCGTGCGAAAACAGGACGGGTCTACTACGTGAATCCGTATTATATTGCTGCGTGGTCGAATGTTTTTCAGGTCAGCTGACTTATACGTTCTCTTACTCTATTCGCATCAAACAGAGTTGAGAGCAATCAAAAAATATGAACTCTGAGGGTGATACACGGCTTAATAGTGCTTCCCGAATTCACTTTCAGGTAACCTTGAATGATTACAGGAACGTATAACATCCACAACTATCACCGAAGAGATGTTTTGCTCGTGTACACACGAAGAGTTGAAAGCTTTTCTGATGGCTATCTATCCGCCACAGTTAAGGATAACAGGTTAATCGCGGATATGATCGCATATTCCACTTTTTTACCGTTAATCACTCGACGACTGGTAATCTGATATGATAAATTTGATACGACTGGATAAATTTGATCCACTGTCTAAGTTTGTAATCACCAAGTGTTAGTGATCACCACATTATGCCGAAAATTCGGATTTCAGAGGCGAACATAGGCCCTGTTCTGATGGCCGCATGTAAAATGGAATCGCCTGGTTTGTTGAGAAAATGTGCACTATTGTTATTAGCCACACATACGCAAGTGAGTTGTATACAAGTACACTTTTTTTGTCGTTGAATTTATCTTTTAGTGTTTGTTGATTTCTATGAACTGCTTCAAAAGGAATTGCTAGCGCAGTCTCATAGAATTGCAGTGAATATTGCTGTTGAATTTTATCAACTATGAATATTTCATTAGGATAATCCAAAAAAATTTTGGCCCCTTTATGGCATCGGATGTGAACTTTCAGTTATCAGTTTTCGTGCGATTGTCATTGCTGGACCGATGTTTCTTACACGACTTACTCGACCCATGTCTTCAGATGATCCATCGCCCAGAACATCTTATCGAAATGACATTTCAACAAACTTGTATGCTTGCAATGTTCAGTACAACCTCGAAATCCTACTCTCTCAAAGTCACCTTCAAATAACTCACTTCAAACAAATATTTTTCGTTGATTAAGAAATATAGCGTGATGATATGTTCTCCATTCGTATCGTTATCGTTATCCGCAAATCAAAAATCTTACTGGCAATTTATTTCTCCTCTAAATCCTTCCTTCTATGGTGTTCACTTCGAAAAAGAAAAACTCTGAACGAGTTTTCAGACGACTGCTTATCAACAAGAGCACGAGCCGCCATGATGGATCGACTAAGTGTATTACTCAAGAATCCCGGCCAAAAACCACACACATGTCAACGGTTAATGCTTTTATTCCTTAGCTTTCCTCTTGTTAATATCTTCATTAATTGCTTATCACACTTTATCAGCTTATAACAACAAGATAGAAATGTGTTCATGACAATATTTCACCAACAATATTAATAGTGATAATACGAACAGTAATCACAGTTCAGATGTAAGCAGTCGAGTGGATGCGCCCAGGTGACATGGATGTGTCCACACTGCAACACGTACTCTTCAGATGCCTCGCTGCCACGCAATCCAGCATCGTCCTCACTCGTTACCATACCCAACGTGAAACGATGACATTCCATCCGAGCCACACACCGATCGCTCTTCCCTTTACCTATAATCATAATCATCGCTCTGTTCCGTCATCGTTTCCTTCCAGTTATCAGCCATTATGAGGACAATCATAAAACCACCACAACGCGATTGATCATAACAGTGAATGTATCCACGGACATGTAATCATGCTGCTGAATGATATGCTGAAATTTGTACCTACCCAACTTGATCCTAAAAATAACCAAGTTGTTGTTACCTGAATGCCGCAGTCGATGAATGATGAAGCAAGCGACATCGAATCAATATCATATCACAACAATTCACATCTATCTATCTTCCACAAATCTACCGAATCAACAGATCAAATATCACATCAAACAGCCATCAAATTCGTTGAGCACTTTTATGTGATCCAATTGATTTAACTAAATTCAGATTCTATCTGGATGGTATAATATTATAATCATCCTGGTCTTTAGACAATGAGAGGAGATATATGAACACCTGGAGATAGCTTAGGATAACGAATATGAGATCTGTTACCAACCAAATTAAAAGTAGAAGTTCCACCGAAAAGCGGTGTACGATCATTGAATAAATGATTATAAAATAAGTAACATGCTTCTCAACTGCCCTCACTTATTTATTTATTATGTTCAGTTTAACGTGTTTAGTTCAATAAAATACTTTTATTTACCTGTTTTCACTGCTCTCACACAATCCATCAGGCATATATATGTATATATCAATTCCTTATCGCCGTTCTTAGCTACCCGAAGCCTCATATTTGGAATGTAATTCTCTTCGAACTTAAATTTGTGGTTCGGGAGAAAATAAACAGATATTGAAACTGATCTGAAAGAAGAACGAGGGTCTTTCATAATAAATTTATGGATGTCTAAATGGTTACAATGTTTTTTCGATAGCAGAATTACAATTACGATTATATTCAATGAAACATTTCGACAATATCACAGTAAACACAAACAAATACAGAAAAGAACACTGCAAAAACTAATGAAAACTCGATCACAGGTGTATATAAGAACAACTGTATGCAGATTAATTCAACAACAGAACAGAGATCAACCTCAATCCAATTTGGTGCAACTATGAGCAATATTTCACAGTTTAGCTTTAAGAACTAGGCGAGCCGAATGCTGGAGAGCATCAAATTATTATGTAAGCCTACGTATAAAAAATATCTTAGATTTCACGAACATACTCATTAAACAGACAACAAACTGAACGTGACAAAAAATTTAAAATAGACGTAATTCCTAACAAAGATGTTTTGAGTACCTCTAGAGTGGTTCAAACTGCGTTAATCAGCATTAAATTGTGACTGCTTAACAAACACAACATGCGCAATAATAATTACTGTCACATTTACAAAATTAACTTATCTATTTATCTTAATCACCGCTAATTAATTAAAAATTTACAATCATAATACCAATAAAATGCCCACACACCACAACTCGCAGCGAGGCGTCTCGGCTCATTGCCAATAATCGGCCGGCGCACGGATTCACCGAATGAAAAGTCCGAAAAGTGAGGGGTCGGCAAAATATTTTAACGATACGATCCCATTATCGATTTTGCGCTCAAAATCGATCAGCACTGAATGATTTTGGATTTCGATTTCAGGTTGGGTTTATGACCCATTTCTGGATGTTTCTGATAATAGCGATGCCGATTTGGTGGATTCTCGGCAGAATTATAAGCAAAAAACTGTCAAAATTTTGCACCCAATTCGAAAGTGCGCTAGACGTCTCACAGCGAGTGAAAATACCGCGAATTTGAATGTTGGCGTTCATCTTGTTGTTCACAATATCTCAATACCTGTACAGTTATAGTCATGATATCAGGGATATGGGGTTGAAATTGCGGTTGCTCGCTTTATCCGGTTACCCTCAGCTTGGGGAGTCTTGGATTTGTCGAAATCCGCAGTTTCCTCGGATTGTGGTTTTAATGAGTGTGTTTTAATGAGTGTTTTAATGAGTTTTTTGTAAAATTCGAAGTATTTTTTATCCGTAGATTTATTATTAGATTGTTTGCCATTGATGCTTTCTAGCTCCTGGTTCGCCTAGTTTGTGACGCTGAACTAGGCGGTGTAAGATATTGTTCTTACTCGCACTAAATTGTTATGTGACATCTACGATAGCTTAAGGTTCAGCTCAGGTCTTTGCAGTTGAATGAGTCAGAACATAGTTGTCGTTATGTATATTTTTGATGAATTTTCCATTAGTTTTTGTTGCGCTCTTTATGATATTTGCTCGTGTATATTGTGAAATGTTTCATTTTGTATGTTTTATGGAATGCAATCGTAATTGTACTTATGGACTTGAAAGAATATTCGTTTCATGTTGTAAAGAATTTAAAGAATCTGTATTCATAATTGTAAAGAATTTAATTGTAATTTCGTCTTGTACGTTTTATGGAATGTAATTCGTGGGGCGTAAAAATTGTAACCATTTACATATTCATTAATTTATTACGTGAGACAAACCATATCTCTACTGCTGTAATCATGATATCTGGAATATGAAGTCGAGATTTGCAGTCATCCGGTTTCTCCGGTTGACTGGGGACACTTCAGATCTTTGTTTCAGGTGATTTAAATGTTTAATTGAACAGACTTAATCTTTCGATTCAATATTTTTTCAAATAATGTATTAATCTCATTGTTAGCTCTTTTCAATTCAATTAATTTTTCAGTTCAATTCAATTAATCTCATAGTCGGATCTTTCAATTAATGTAAATAAATCTCTCTTTATTTCTTCCTTTCAACTGAATCGAATTGTGATTGTTTTAACTTACATTAATAATGAAGTATCATCATGTTCCATTACTTTTTGTTACATTCTCTGTGATATTTGCTTTTGTTTACAGATTTCACATAATATTACCATGTTTTAGGCAATGCTCATTGGTATTTTTTGTTGCTGTGGATTTAAATTGTGTATATTCAATTTAGATTAATTCGTGATGGTTATTGTGCATTTGAAAGAATGTTAAAATGCATTATAAAAGTAATGTTGTAAACAGTAATGATGTGAATGTGTATTATGAAAGATTTGCAATTAATAAACATGAACAATAAAAATTTGTGTTCTGTTACATGGAAACTTTCAACGAAATAATAACCACACAAAATATTTCGGTTATGGGAGAGGACAGGTGGAGCTTTGCTTTCGTTATCAAGCCGAAAATTGTCGAAATTGCATTGCGATGACTAGAAAGCAGAGATGCGGAGGTTTCGAGAATCTTGAGTATCATGCCTCAGACGCAGACGTGCGTAGTGTACACCTGCATGTTTAAAGCATTGTAAGTATGGAACATGAATTGACGCTTTTTGACGCCGTTCATTCAGAAGCCCATTGCGAAATTCTACTGCATTGAGAGTATATCGATGTAAGCAAGTTTGATCTCCGATCAACAATTTGAAATTGTATCATCCAAAACAAGACTGGATTTGGAACTTTTGTCCTTGCTGGAGGCTAGAGCATCAGCATAGAGTCTATTTTAGGTAATGATAGCTGAATACTGTTCATTGGCATTATGATCAGTTTGAATCAAGAAGAAATACATTTGAAAGGAGGATCGATACAATTGAGACGTTCAACATATTCAGTTTCTAAGTATTCGAATCGCTCTGACGAGTATATCGCCTTTTAGCATTAAGATAATTAAGAACAACTTCAACAAAACTGCTCAACGAATAATATAAAGTATTCCTGCATGCATACATCAAAATGATCGTCAATATCAGATCAATGAGCAAAATCATTCCACAACATCTTACTATTCTGAAACCGGATAAACTGAAGAACCTGATGGTTAAAAGAAGAGACATGTTGCCGTGCAGATTTGAGGGTACCGTTAATTTGAATGTAACAGTCCTGATATTACTATTTTATTGTACATATAGATCAATACAAGTACAGTGCGACTGAAGTTGGATGTGTATAAAGTTTTGTTTAGTCAAGAAGCTAGTACCATTGAATGAATCCATTTTGGCATCTAACATGAAAAATATAATAAATAGAAAGTTGTTCGTGCATAATTGCATTTAGTAACTCATTCCAGCTCAATTGATGCCAACTATGTGATGCTTTAAAAAATGAATCCATTGTCCGAAAATCCTGAAATCGCGAAGTATTGCTGGTAATAAGACGTTGGTTGTTTGCATGATCAAAATTCAGTGCTGAACATTGTAACTTTACCCAGTACAGTCAACGAACGGTCTGCGTGATCAAAACTCAATGCTTAACATGCTAAGTTCACCTTCATTTCTTCAACGCCTTACTCTTCACCATTCAGATTCACGTGACTCTGACCACGAATGTTTCCATTTGATCGACTTCCGATATTCTTCTGTAAGATTCGATCGTCTTTCGAAATGCATGTGCTCTACTGGAAGATCACGTCACCATTGAATTGTTTACATGCAATGAAGAGGACGTCGCACATATCACTCTCGAACAATCAATACCACGCCCACATGCACACATCATATCATTTTTTCATTGGTTCAATGCAAAAAAAATCATTGGCAACATACCCCTATTTCCTCTTTCGAAAATTAAAAAACCTCTCGCCAAACTTTATCACGATTATATGTTGTTTAATCATTGCCTCAGGAGAATCATTTTTACTTAATATTTCCGTTCTTTTGCTCATTTTCATTCAACCTGTTAGAGTCTTCGTTTTGAGGATTTTTACGTTCAATCGCT